>JALLPI010000911.1:0-13521 GCA_036939935.1 Cyclotella atomus
TACAGCGATGGGCTACATCCCAAAACCGACTTGTTCCACGTGGAGGGGTATCTTTTGTCCGTCAAAGGGTGGCGCCATTTCCTGTTCTACTGGTTATAGGAAATATACAGTCTTTAGGTGCGCAGATCTGCCGTGTTTTCAGCAGATTAGGGCAGATCTGCCGTGTTTTCAGTAAGTGTACGTAAGCATGTGAGTACCGATTGAGAAAGTGGCGAGTCGGCATCAACTTTGACGAGAATAAAAATTTATCACGCCATTTCTATTATGCCTTGGTCTATTTTCTCGTGATTTTTGTGTGAAAACGACATAATAATGTCATTTCCCGCAACTGACTCGTGTCTTGCAGTCTTTAAGTCATCAGTTTCCTCTCTCAAAAAGCGTGTGTGTATGGTAACACATGAAGAGGCAGTGACGTTGTGTGTTAGATTTGATCCGAGATCCAAAACGCAAATGCTCACAAAAATAGTATTCCAACGAATCTCACTCTCAACATTTTTACCTTTTCTTACCTAAACCCAGCCAAGTCAATAGTCAACTGAAGTTTATCATCTTGCTCCCTTGCCACGCTCGCCACCAGAACTACTACAGCTTGGAACTAGGAGTCTTCTGCAGTAGAACTCAAGCGCTATCGCTGCAACTGATCTAATTGCCGACTCCTTCAGTAATTGTAATGAAGGCGACATTTGCGTGAGCGGCAACTGTGTGGTTGGAGGCACACCCTGTTGCCAGTGGCCAATTGGTTCAAAAATGTTCTGCAGGAACCCAAATCCATACACTCTGGACAAGTGGAAATGCCTTCCCTTGAAGGATTCTATCGAAGCTGAGGTCCCGAGTGTTGAAGAGGTTAAGGAAAGCACTGGAAGCCTACGAGGCGCTGCGTCATTGGATGCACTACGGACTGGTGTACAGGTCTTCAGAAGTGCTGAGTTCCAGGATTTCAGTGCTTGGATACTCCTGGATCTGGCGCTGCGGCTTTAAGAAGTGCCGTCTCCCTGGCGACGAGGACGAAACTACAGTCGCTCCTACTAACCTCTAGGGGTTTAAAATGCCTTGGGCTATTCGTTGTGAAGTAGTAAGATCAATAACTACTAATGGGTTCACTTGTTGATTGTACACGCACTCCGAACATGAGCCAACACGGCTCTGTCCTTGTTGTAGTATCCTCAATGGAGTAGTGCCGTGTTCACTAGTTATCACTCTTTCAGTCCAGTAAATCTGCTACAAGCTACCAGCATCTAACCTTAACAAGGAGCACAGATACTGCTGCTTTTTATCTCTATCACATCCAAACTCATACCAATCAAAATAAGGCACAGATACCAATACCATCTTTTCTAAAGATGAGACTTGCCTGCGCTTCAACACGGTAGACCCACTTGGTTTACGGCCAATGAAATGATTTGGACCGTCAACTTCTATACCAACTTTGTCATTGTTGATTTCTACCAATGCGTCCAGTCTGTATCCACTGTCGGTGAGGTATTCCTCTATTGGGTTCAGTCCTATGCAGAGTAATTCCTTTAATACATCACTTTGGAAGCTTGATATTGTAACTTCACCTTCAGTAAAAACTTGTTGGCAGCGTATTTTCAACTCGTTAGGTAGACCTATTCCAGTTTGCTCTTTGGCCTGCCAAAGATGCCATTGGTGGAGTTGAGCTAAGCCCTCTTTAGGGAAGGTCAATTCATTCTGAGCAATGACTTCAATAAATCTTTCATTGAATAAAGAAGGCACATTTACATCTGCCACTGCGAAACACCATCCAATAGTAGAAATACCATGTGGTGTAAATGACTCAAGTTTCTTTCCTCCAACAATCGTGTCAGCAAATTTGACGAAGATGGCAGGCCTCAATTCATTAGCCGCAGCAAAAGCCTTGAGTAAGTTCGACAGTTCTTGCGGGCTGAAGGAGTTCAAATTATCAGTCTCCATTAGCATATCTCCAACTATTTTGTACAAGCCCGGATGATAGACCTGTGCTTTGGCATATGCCCAAAGTGTATTGGATATAGCTTGCGAAGTAAATGATTGTAACCTATCCGACTCGATGATGGCACTTGCAACCTTATGAAATAGATCGGGATGATCGATTTGAGCTGTGGCGTAAGCCCAAACTGCATTAGATAGATTTTGAGCCGTAAATGAGCTCAAGTCTCGTGATAATATTTCATCTCCAATGCTCTTGAATACATCTGCATTTGCTTCAGCCATACTTGCATAAGTCCATATTACATTCACAAGCTCTTGCGGTTTGAACGAGTTCAAATTGTCACGCTGCGAGATGGCCGTAGCGATTGATGCGAATAGCTTAGGATGTGATTGACTGGCTTTAGCAAAAGACCAGGCAATAATCGAAATATGTGAAGGTTCGAACTGCTCCAAACTACCTTGATCAACGATGAAATTTCCCACCCTATTAAAGAGCTCAGCATGGTGTATATCAAGAGTGGCATATGCCCATAGTGTATTTGCAAGCTCTAGCGGTTTGAATGCTCGCATGGTACCATCCGATTTGACAATACTATCTCCGATTGTCTGAAACATATCACGATGTATCACGGTGGCAGTAGCAAATGCCCATACTATATTGGCAAGATTTTGCGGACCAAATTCTCTTAAGTCACCTCTCGAAGCAATTTCATCTCCGACCATCTGAAATAAAGTATTGTGTTCCATTCCCGCGGTAGCAAACGACCAAATGGTAATTGACATCTCCTGAGGATTGAGCTTCTTCAATCTTCCCTGATCTATGATAGCATGTGCAACTCTCTCAAATAGCTCTGTATATGGTTCGTTCAGGGTAGCATATGCCCAAACAGTATTGGCAAGAGCCTGGGATGCAAAGCTATGAAGGTCACCCCGCTTCATAACAATTTCTTGTGCCACCTTTCGAAACAAAGCAGGATGACAATGACCGCTGCTCGCAAAGGAACGTACCGTAATCGACAATGCCTGAGGAGCAAACGAATTTAGATTGCTCAATGTTGATATATGATCGCCAATTGCATCGAACAGTTTAGGATGCACCAATCCCATGTTTGCATAGGCCCAAACGATATTCGACAACTCTTGCGGTTGAAACTCGTTCAAATCAATGGTAGTAAAGACTGCATCGCCGGCCTTTTGAAATAAGACCTTGTGTTCTTCTTTGACAGTGGCAAAAGACCACAGTGTTATGGATAGCTCTCGTGGTTTAAATGAATCCAATAATCCAGAGAATATGACAAAGTCTCCCATCTGTTGAAAGAGTTGTGAATGACATACTCCCAGTTTGGCAAAGGACCATAATGTATTGGCAACACCTTGTGAATTGTAATGCGATATTTGTGGCAATGCCGCTTGAGCTACACTGTCGAATAAATATCCATTTTGTAACTTTGGATTATATAATAGCGAGGCATGTGCATGTGCTAAATTTGAGAGACATCGGGCATCAAATTTGTGTATTGTCGATTGTGATTCCTGTGCTAACGGGTCGAATATCTGTGGATTTGGATTGGAGTTGTCATCCAGTAGTATATTCCCAAAGGCTTGATGGGATGCACTCTTTTGTTTGTAGCTAGCCTGATGCTGAACAGCTTGAAGTATCTTTGCCAAGGATGAAATTATGGTAGCCAATTCTTTTGGTCGAAACACGTCTAACTTTCGCAGAGTCTGATGGATGAGGTATGCAATTTTGTGTTCCTTTTCTGATACATCTTCTTGCTGAGCTGTGTTTGAATGATTGTTTCGTAGTAGTGTAGGGAAATAACTCCACACTGCTGCGATGGTACTGGGAGGAGAGACATTAAACTTGTCTATTGTGGTTTGCAGTAATGCATCTACCGATTGGCAATCTCTGACTTCCCAACGTTCGTAGTTTGGACGTTTTGTCTCTTTATAGGATTTGGACTGGTCAGGCTTAGGATGCATGCGTTTTGATGTTGTGTAGTTATTATGGTTGCCATCAGACGACAAAGCTCGTGATTGAAGCTGTGTACAACCTAAGCTGAAATCTATCCGACAGCTGCGATTCAAATAATTGCGTCTACCAATATGAGTTATTGATTTCAAGACAATCGTATACGTCTCGTATCTCGATGATTTGCATCGTAAGAATGAAATAGGACGGCAGGCTTCAGGCAGCTGCGTCGACAATTTGTACATGAGATGTGGGTCTGATGTTCGTGCCCAAACTGCCATATGCGAGCGTATTAATGACATCATGCTTGGTGCTCGGATCAAACTGCTTTACTGCCTCATGAGAGCGGCCTGCCGAGAGGGAGAGGATAGTGCGGGGGAGCTGAAGAGGCCAGGGGCTCTAGAAGAGTGAAAGAAAGAAGGAGAGAAACTGCATAACGAAATTCAAAGGTATTCATTAGAATGTCATGATTGAAGTACCCCTCTCATTAGTATGTTAGAATATCCAACAAATCCCATCAAATTTCAAATTTCTCTTAGTAAATCATGTGTTTTTCAGAACGAACATGGATACCTTTCTTAGCCGACAAGAGCAGCGCAGTGGACAAGCGAGGGGCCACGATAGGGAGGAGAACCAAATTAAGCCGCAAGAGCCCCTTCATCCCCCAGAGCAAAGGAGGGTGATCAACCATCAGGCTGATACTGATACAAAAGGGCGGTCACAGCCGAACCCGTTTGGCCATGTTGGACCACCTCGTTGCCAGTATGCCCGAGCGCTGACGGTATCGCTCATAATTACTAAAGGCCAATTGGGTATACGTAGAGGGCTGGGAGCCACCGTCATCATCATCAGCCTGAACCGGAGGTGCTTGCGAGGCTGCAATGGCGGAGTGCATCTTGGTCAGCCACAGCTTCCGGTCAATCCCGCTACCCTCATCCAGTTTTTGGAAGTCGATCTGCAGGAGGGAGTGATGGCACGGTAACAGGTCTGCTGGATCAATGAGCATCATGTCCTTGACTAAATCAATAACAGCTAAGTGCTCGTCAGCAGTCATGACATTAAGCTTCCTGAGGTAGATGCGGGCATTCCAATAAAGCCATTGCCTGTGTGTAATGTTAAGAAGGTACTGTACACAGTTGTTTGACCAAGTGCGCATCTTCCAAAATGATTCACTTTCGCGCAGACTCTTCTTCTGTTAGTCCACCAGAGACTGCGGGATGCTTCCTTCTAAGAAGCAGTCCCAACCCAGCGTATTGATATCCATAGCAATTTTGGAGAACCGGGTGAAGGGTCTTGCAATATCACACTTACTAGCGGTACCACACAAACTCAGGTAGCTGTCAATGCAGTCCACCAGGTCAGCGTCCATATGCGTCTCTCGTAGCCAATCAAGGAGCAAGTCCGAAGACTCTGCAAACATCTCCGATCAGCCTGGAGGACTCCTCAGGAGTGCCACATGATGGACATGCATCGGATTCCACTTCACTGTATTGAGCCAGCTGAAGGTTTGAACCACAAAAGTGTGACACCATTTTGGTAATGAAGACTCTGAACATGCGTGGATAGATCAGCATTGCCTCAGACACTGCATCCCAGCAGACAAGATCAAAATTTGCAGAGGATATGATCTTTCTCTGGTCAAAGAGGTGTTTTGTTGCCTTGTAGTACCAGCTTTTGTACCAGGTTTCCCGGATGGAGGAGGTTACTTTGCTGCCTTCGATGATGATGCGAAAACTTTCAAAGGGAAAATTGGAGGAGATAAATCGTCTTGTGGAGAAAGCACGCCACAAAGCTTCTTTTGCCAGCTGATCAGCAATACAGTTTAGCTGCTGCTGCAGGGTCAGTGATTTCCATGGAATGTTCTTATCCTGATGGCCGTACACATGCTCGAAAATGATGGAGAAGGGTAGACCTGCCAATATCTCCCAAAAGCAGCGGATTATATTGGCTTGGGCTTGGGCTTCACGCAGAGATTGATGTCCATTGTTGCCATGTATAAAAACGCCCATGTTATCACACGCGATAACTGCAGGATGGGCATCACCAGAGAGGAGGGATGATGCAGCCTTTAGAATCAGTGCTACAAGAAGACCACCCAACAATTCACCTCGATAGTTGCTGGCAGTGTGGGTGTCGGTCCGTTCTGCAGCTGAAAAGGTGGCAATTTTGCGTACTTCCTTGCAAAAGATGATACCACCAGCTGCACATGACGTCTCGTCCAAATGTACCATAAAGGACCTGTCATGGACGATAGCAAGAGATCCCCTTGCCAGGCCATCAACGATCCATTCACCATCTTCATCCAGGTCCAGGGAAGCCCATACGCATAGCGATTGGTTGGGATAAGAGCAAATGGTATCCCGTAAAGTTGTTGGTTTGTCCTCTTCCGAGATGACAGGATCAAGAGCAACCGAGTGAATCGAAATGCAATTGTCAGGATGATGGAGCACCAAGGCAAGATATGGAAGCAGCGGCAGCGAGTCAAGTTGCCGGGTTGACGAACGATATCTTCTGCCCGTCCTTGTATTAACATCCGAAGAGGGAAAGAAGAGGCACCGAGAGTCTGACTGAGTGTCAGTGCGTACCACAATGCTGCGATCACGGGATACACGCCAGATGTATGTGTCAAAAGGCAGTCTACGAAACCAGCCTAGTGGGATTCCTAGACAAAGATTAGGCGAGGAGATGAGGTAGATGGTGCGACGCCAGACTTCAAACTTCAAAATTCGAGGGTGTGGGTTGTTCAAGTGGAAAGACCATGTTGGAGGCAATACTGACACTGACGTCCCGTGAGAGAACCGACTGCATGACGCTGACCCCATCAGCATGGGTGATCTGAGACATGAAGAAAACGCCTTTGTGATGCCACACACGGTTCAGAAATTTCCATTCGTGGTGAGGAGTGTGGGGAAGAGCCACTTCCATGAACACTTGATCTCTTTCCCGGACTAACGTAACGTTGTATTCCTCACTGCAGTATTTTTACAGTGAGCTTGTAGAAAAAGATATAAAGAAAGGCCGACATTACTTGGAGCATGCAGCGATAGGTGGATATGCACGTGCAAGAGACTTCCTTGGCATATTTGCTTTAAATAAAGCTAATGCTGCCGAGGCTGTCAAACACTGGACATTTGCAGCTGCAGGTGGCAAGCTGTACTCTTTGGAACGTCTTAAGGGCCTAGCTGTTTTGGGATTAGCAGCACAAGATGACTATAGCAAGGCCAAGGCTGCATACGATGAATACTTGGTAGAAGTTACAAGTGACAAGAGAGATGAAGCTGCTGCTGTTGCTTACGAAAACAATTATTTAGACTAGAAGATAATGGCCTGAATATAACTTTGCAGGGTTATGTACGACCACAGTGTTATTGACAACTCTCGTGGTTTAAATGAAATAATCCAGAGGATATGACAATGGAATCTATTACCAATGACGCAGTCTTCATCCCGCAAAACTACTTTATCTACATCATACTTTCTTCGTTCATGGAGATACTGTAAAACTTTTGATGAGCTCGGTTTTGCGGCCTCGATCTTTCAACCCTTGTTGCGCAGTGTTTCTCGAAGTTCTCCCACCGTCATTTCATACAGATCTCCGTAGTCTTTGTTTGATTGGTGGATGCTTGAAGCATGTAGTCTTTCC
This sequence comes from Cyclotella atomus, assembly GCA_036939935.1. Lineage (NCBI taxonomy): Eukaryota > Bacillariophyta > Thalassiosirophyceae > Thalassiosirales > Thalassiosiraceae > Cyclotella > Cyclotella atomus. The sequence continues at coordinate 7,545 of JALLPI010000911.1, forward strand.
GCTGTCATTAAGAGTAAATGCCGCTAAAAATCTTGTGCTATTCTACTTCTAGAATGAGTGCTGCTTTGATTATTTCTTGCTTTGATCGCTCATGCCTAACAACTCTTGTAAATATTGCTGCTTCTTGTCATGATCTGTCCCAAGTTTGTCCCATTCCCAATAGGGTACAGATACAAGTGGAATCTTGTCGATGGAAGTAATTTGTCTGTGCTTCAGCATTGTTGTTGCTATTGGGTTTCTATTGATGAAATGAGTTGGTCCATCCACCTCAATGCCAATGATTCTGCCATCGACTTTGACCAATGCATCAATCGAGTATCCGCTTGGAGTTGGATGCTCTTCAACTGAATTTAGATTCATGGATTTCAGTTCGCTCACGACGTCCATATGTAAACAAGATGTTGTAGTGTCGGATTCCGTGAAAGCCTTAAGACAGCGATCTCTTAAATTGTCAGGAAGGCCAGCATGAGAAAGTTCTTTGGTCTGCCATAGATGCCACTGATAGAGTTGTGTCAGGTGATCATCTAAGAAGCCATGACATCTCTCCAAGACAGTTTTTGTGAAAAAGTCATTGAATAGCATTGGTGCATCAGCATTGGCCACGGTGTATGCCCAAGCAATATTGGCTAGATCCTGTCCATTGAACGATAGGAATTTTTGACGATTCGCTACATCAATTGCAATCTTTTCAAACAAAGCCGGTCTGAGTTCATTTGCAGTAGCATAGGCCCAAACTGTGTTTTCAAGATTTTGTGGAGTGAATGATTTGAGGTTGTCCATAGCAACAGTGTGATGACCAACTTTGTCAAACAAATCTGGGTGCTGTACTCCAGCAGTAGAAAATGCCCAAACAATGCTAGAAAATTCTTGTGGTTTGTATGAATTCAAGATGTCAGAAGCAACGTAGTCTCCAACTCTCTTGAAGACCCCAGAATGCTGCAATCCAGAAGTTGCATATGCCCAAACAGTATTATGGCAAGACTTTGAGGCTTGTATGTGTCCAAGTGAGCCAGAGAAACAACATCACCCAATGACTGGAACAACTTGGGTTGGAGTATCTTCAACGTTGCATATGCCCATACCATATTTGACACATCTTTTTCATTGAATCGTTTGCTGCAGATGATGGATGCATCTGCAACTTTTTCCAGCAACGTATTATGGGGTAGATTTGGGTTGTAGCCCACCAATGCAAATGCATAAGCAAGGTTCGACAAAGATCGAGGTTCAAACTTTGTCATAATTCGATCAGCACTCTCTGCCAGTCTCTGTAATATTAAAATATCTTTATTTGGATTGTGGTATTGGTTGAGCAAGATTTTGCCAAATGCTTTCTGGTAGATATTTACTTGCTTTTGTTTACATGCTTGTGATACATTCTTAGCAATCTTGGCTTATGCCAAGATTATGGTGGTGAGGTCTTTTGGGCTCATCTCATTGGATGTGGCCATTGTTTGTTTGAATAATGTATCTATATTCTGTCCAAGGCGAGATGTGTCATCTTTTTGAAGAGGCTGCCGTTGTGAGATCAATCGAGAAAGCCGAGACCTCACATATGCTGTGCGCAAAGAGCCCCCTGATCTCCATATGTCAACTGCAGTCTCGAGGCGATTATTGATACTATCGTAGTCTGAAGCAGGGATGTATTGAACCTTTCTTGATCCGCTTTGACTTATGTTCTGATTGTGATTCCTATTTTGATGAGCGCCGATGGCAGAAGAGGGCCTCGCAGATTGACCAATGAAAGCTAACAGCCTGTTTCTATTGCGAAACGAAGAACATCGAGATGAGCTCAGGGGAACAGATGGCCCACACGCCCTCGCAGGACACTCCGAACGGCCCTCAAATCCCAACCGGCCGAGGTGCGGCTGGAAAGCCCAAACAGCAGCACCCAGTAGCAAGCAAACTAGGCTCTGCATGATGCCCATCATCAAAGGATTCCAAACAAAAAAGTAGCCCTATCTGTCTGATCTAGGCATTTCTTCTGACAGGTATAGCAATTAAGAAATAAATTATACAACCTTTCCATCAAGATACAAGGGAGAGAAAAGATCTTCGAATCTACTGCCAAATGCATCCTCCCCCCAGAGGCTTCACTATCCGTGCCGCCCGAGCTCTTCATCTTGAGATTCTATTATTTGTGGCATCTGCATTTTCTGTTCAGTCTATTTGTCTGCTCTGCGATGGTACGGTACAGATGAATAGAGTAACTTCTATTAGGAAGGCATCTTGCATTTTGGTATGAATACAACGAAATCTATTTCCAACCTATCTACCTTGAAGGGATTATTAATCTTCAAGCATGCGCCGAAAAGCAGTCTTTCGTATGCTGCAAACTACATTCTTTACATCTAACAATAACATCTAGCATCTTATCGTGTCAACCATTTGATGAACTCAGCTTTGCGGCCTCGGTCTCTCAATCCTTCATTGCACAATATTCTTAAAGCTCTTTCATTCATAGATTTGCGGCTCAATCGAGTCTAACAAGCTTCTCAAGTACTGCGTCTTTTTTCCGCTATCATTTCCGAGAGCATCCCATTCCCACGGGACTGAGACTAGTGGAATCTTGTCAATTGCCGATATTTGTCTGAGCTTCAGCAACGTGCGTGCTGTTGGTTTTCTAATTATGAAATGCCTTGGTCCGTCCACCTCATGCCAATCTTTCTGCCATCAACTTCGGCCAATGCATCAATTGAGTATCCGCTGGGAGTTAGATACTCTTCAATTGGGTTTAGATCCATCGATTTCAATTCCTGTTCCTGTACAATATCCTGTTGAAGACGAGATGTTGTAATGTTGGACTCGGTGAAAGCCTTACAACAGCGATCTATTAAATCTTCAGAAAGACCGGCATAAGAAAATTCTCTGGTCTGCCATAGATGCCACTGATAGAGCTGACACATTCCATCATCAGTAAACTCATGTTTCTTTTCAACATTTGCCACAGTGTATGCCCAAGCTATGTTGGAAATGGCTTGTTGATCGAGTGATTTGAAGTCTTGTTGAATTGATATTGTGATGTCAATCTTTTCAAACAAACCCGGTCTCACTTGATTTGTGGTAGCAAATGCCCAAACGATGTTTGCAAGATTTTGCGGATTGAATGATTTGAGATTCTTCAATGCAACAATGTGATGACCAACTTTGTCAAACAAATCTGGGTGTTGCACTCCAATAGTTGCATAGGCCCATGCTGTGTTAGCAAGAGCTTGCGGTGTGAATGATATAAGGCTATTCAATTGAGTAATGTGCTCTCCAACTTTCTTAAAAAGCCCAGAATGCTGCACTCTGGCAGTCGCATAAGCCCAGGCTATGTTTGAAAGATTGTGGATTAAATGATTTCAAGTTATCTGAAGCAACATGGTCTCCCTCTCTCAAAAAGCCCAGAATGCTGCGCTCCATCAGTCACATAAGCCCAGGCTATGTTTGAAAGGTCTTGTGATTTGTATGTTTTGAGGATGTCCAATGCAGTGAGATGGTTTGCAATCCTCTTGAAAAGATCAGGGTATTGCACTCCAGCAGTCGCATAAGCCCAGACAATGTTTGAAAGGTGTCGTGGTTTGAATGATTTGAGGTTGTCTAACTGAGAAATGTGGTCTCCAACTCTCTCAAACAGCTCAGAATGCTGCAACCCAGAGTCGCATAAGCCCACACGACATTAGAAAAGTCTTGGGGTTTGTATGATTTCAAGTTGTCAGAAGCGATGTGGTCTCCAACTTTCTCAAATAGTCCAGAATGACGCACTCCTGCAGTCCCGTATGCCCATATACTACATTAATACGGCTTTGTGGATTGAATGATTTGAGGTTTTCCAATGAAACTAAATAATCACCAACTTTGTTGAACAATGCAGGGTGTTGGACTTTTGCAGCTGTGTATTCCCAGACAATGTTAGAAATTGCCTGGTGATGGTACAATTTTAAGTTGCAGAGGCAACATGGTCTCCAGTTCTCTTAAACAAAACCAGGTGTTGCATTCTAGAAGTTGCATATGCCCAGACAATATTGGAGGGTGCTTGAGGTTTAAAAGCTCTGAAGTTATCCAACTGATGAATGTGATCGCCAACTTTCTCAAACAAGTTAGGGTAATGTACTCCAGAAGTAGCATATGCCCAGACAGTGTTTGAAAGATCTTGCGGTTTGAATGCTTTGAGGGTGTCTAATTGATATATGTGATCTCCAACCTTCTCGAATAGAGCAGAGTGTCTTACTCCAGCAGTGGCATGTGCCCGCAGACAGCATTTGCAAGTTCTTGAGGCTTGAACGAGTTCAGGTTATGTATCTGGCTGATGTGGTTGCCAACTTTCTGAATCAAATCAGTGTGCTTTACACCAAATGTTGTGTATGCCGCCAGACAATATTTGCAAGAGCTTGTGGTCTGTAAGCATCGAATCAGCATCACCCAATGCATGAAACAACTTGGGTTGGGGCATCTCCAATGTTGAATATGCCCATACCATATTTGATACACTTTGAGCTTCAAATTGTTTGCTGCAGATGATGGATGCATCTGCAACTTTTTCCAGCAACGTATCATTACGCAGTTTTGGGTTATAACCCACCAGTGCAAATGCATAAGCAAGGTTTGATAAGCATCGAGGCATGGATTTCGCAATGATGCAATCAGCACTCTCTGCCAGTCTATGGAAAATATCTTTGTTTGGATTGTGGTATTGGTCGAGCAAGATACTGCCAAATGCTTTGCGGTAGACATTTAATCAATTTTGTTTGCATGCTTGAGATACATTCTTAGCAATCTTGGCCGATGCAAAGATGATGGTGGTGAGGTCTTTTGGGCTATTCTTATTCAATGCAGCAAACACATATTTGAATGAGCGTATTTGAATAATGTGTCTATATTCTGCTCAAAGCGATTTGTCTTGTCTTTTCGAAGTGACTGCCGCCGTTGTGATAATAATCGAGCAAGTTGATTCCAAATTGCTCCTGTTGGTAAAGTGCTACCAGAGGTCAACAAAGCAATTGATCTCGCAGTAGTTCCTCAATGTCTTCGCAATTGACTGCACGGAATGATTTGGTGAAGGTTCTTGGGCGACTTTTGTCCTGATTGCAAAACTCAGGCCCACCCTTAACGAAGGTCGTGGACGTGGACGTGGACGTGGACGTAAATCCATTTCTCCACAAAATCGCCCGATCTGCGTCTCTGTCCACGTCGACTGCCGTCCTTACCAGGCGTAACAGTTGGCGCAAATCATTTTCATCTACGTCCTAAAAGGTTATGAGTCAACTTGTTGGACGTAGATCATTTCGATTTACATCCAGCTGGCGCAGATGGGCAGAATTCTAATGCCGCCGCCATTGCACTCTAAAATAAGCGGCCAATGCACTTTTATAGCGTCAATAGAACTCATCCCTCCATCCCCAACCTTCATCCATCCTCCCTCTCTGACATCTTCAATCAAGTCACACCTGAGATGGATGCATTTCCATTGTCCTCGTTGTCTGTTCCTCACATCAATGGTGAGATTGACCTCCTCGGCTTTCTGGACGAGCAGAGAAGAGCCCTGTTCAACTCTGAGAATCCATGGAGTAGGAGTCATAGTGACATCCTCATGGGAATTGTTGTTGTCAAGAGATCTGTTGAGAAGCTCTGAGGTTTCACTTAAGGGCAACTTCGTTCATGCAAAGGGACCATAGAAAGGGACAAATTCAGGGTTGAAAAGGGAAATTATAAGGCTTATTCAAAAAAACTCCAAAATATCAAAACTTGACCAGAATTTCAAAAAGCTGCATAAATTGGTCGGAGTAGAACTGAAACACTCAGGACCAGATTTATTCTCAGATCAACGATCTTGACGAGACTGACCATGAGCTGGATTCTGCCTGTAATGCAGTAGCTGATGATGGAGCCACCAAAGAAAAGGCCATCTCTAAACTGTTTGATACATATTGCAAAATACAGTTTTTTTCATAGCTGCGACACTAAGATTTTTGTATCCATGATACAGATTTTTATG
>JALLPI010000912.1:0-14332 GCA_036939935.1 Cyclotella atomus
GAAAAACTACACAATAGCCTTAACATGATTTACTAATTGAAATTTGAAATTTGATCAACAGCCCGGCGGGGGTACAACGGACTGTTGAGTCTACTACATAACTACGTTTAATAAGTAATATAAAGTTAAATGGCTACCTGTCTTCAACGGGTTACCGACTCTAATAATGAGGAAGTCGTTGGTTCGAATCCGATCTCAGGCTCGCTTGTGCCTGTGTAGCTCAGTTGGTTAGAGCACCTCATTAGTAAAACTTTTGCTTTTGCCTCCTTCTGTTTCCTGGTGACTCACTTATGATTCATTTTGCACATCCATTTATTTGATTATTATATTCATTTGGTTTAGGTTTAGAGTACCTCACCAGATATAGCCAAGTTTTTATCTTGTACGAATCAAAGCTGTTTCGAATCGCGTGTGTAGCTCAGTTGTTTGTCAGAGTCAGGCACCTTACATTTTTTACTTGCTTAGCTCCTGGTTAGAACTGGAACACCTCATTAGATGATGTTAAAGTTTTTGTTACATTTTGCTCCTCAGTCCTATACTTATCAGAGCTCTAATACTAATAATGAAAAAGTTGTCAATTAGAATTAGAACCCAATATCATTATCAGGCTCATCTTGTACATGCACCTCATTAGTAAACCTTTTGTTGTGTTGTTCATCACTCACCAAACAATGACTCATTATTTGTCAATTTATTTGCTTTTGGCTGGTAGAATACCTCATTAGATAAAATTATCTTTTGACATCTTTTCAGTAATTCTCTCCAACCAATGATTCATTGTACATATCTATTAGTAAACCTGTTGTTATCTTTTGTTTCACGCGTTGATGCTTAGTCCTGTGCTTCTAAATTTATTGTTAACTGCATCAATTGGTCAGTAACATTTCTTCATGTAATGCCCGGCTGTAATATACTTCAGATGCTGATGACCTCTACCTAGGTTAGTAAACCATTTATTCTATTTTATTGCCATAATATTTATAAGGACATTTCTAACCCAAAGCTGCTTCACCTGAAGCACATTGCCTTGCAGGAAGCTCTTCCTCTTTCAATCGATCATTGGTAAAGAACCAATCACGATCCAGAAAAGGCACTACTCTGGATTGAAACATATTCGGAGGCAAGCCACAGAGCTCCCAGCAATCAATTCCTAACTCCACACCTGCTTTCCATGTTGGTGGAAATGACCACTGGAGATACTTTGGATCAATCGAATCTCTATTGCTTTCACGTTCCAAAGTCTGAACTAACTTGTTGACCATTCGGATCAGCAGCCGCTTCACATCACCACGCCGATGCAATATCAAATACTCTCGATCTGATATAAACCCACCATTGTCAACTAGGAATCTGACTACATCGAATCGTGTATTGATTAATGCACGATATAACGGAGAACCAATCTTGGATTCTGCATTGACATAACAAACTGACCCAACCCGAGAAGCATTCCGCGCTTTCCAAACCTTTACATCTGCAACAATAACACCGAATTCCAACAACACATTCGCAGTTTGTGCATCACATTCTCGAAACAATGCATTCAAAGAAGACGCGCTACACGGATTATCAAATGCAGTATGCCAAGCCGTTTTACCTTCTCCATCGGTCATATCGATCAGTGCACCAAATTCAAGTAATTGTCGTACACTTGAATAAAAACCAAAGTAGGCGGCTATACTCAAAGGACGATGGAAATGCTCGGCGAAATACGCTCCAGAATCGAGTGATAGTTGACGTTGGTGACATACACATATAATATCGATCAATTGCTGTTCTGCATCGGGTTTATTGCCTTGCCGAGTTGTATTTTTTCCTAGACGGAAAATGGCTCCTACCAAAGGGCTCCATTGATGTTTGTTCAATAGTTTTATTTCGTCGCAGGATGCATTTTGCATTAGGGTGAAAATCTTGTGTATTCCACCGGGAGAATTGGTGGCGGATTCAAGAAGTCGTTGGAGTAGGGATGGGGTGTGGGTGGTGACTAGTTTGGCTTTTCGCGAGAGGGAACGACGGGACGACATATCGATTGGAGGATGTGCGGCGGTGGATGTGGGTTCAAATATCAGCCTGGGAGGGAATTAAAGCACCTGCTATCTATAGACTATCTTGCTCATGCTACGTTTATTTGCAGACTGCAGCTGCAGCAGTTTTGCTTGTCGCTGCCGCGGCTGCGGCCGCGAGGTGGAGGAGCGGCTGAATTGCTTGAAAAACTGCCTTTTTAGACCGTCAAAGTTACTTTTAGCAAAAAAGTAACTTTTTCGTGCTCATTTCAAGTGGCAATGTTCAACTTTTCAGCTGTTGACGTCAAAAACTTGCCCGAACAGAATAATTTTCGTGTCATCGTCATCCATATCGCACCCAACACCCAGCCACGACGCATCCATAGCCCGAATCTTCTGCAATCCAATACAATAATCATCACACCGCCAAACTAAACCACAACATCAACACTAAAATAATGGTGCGAGGCAACTGGCAACGCCGCGTAGAACGAACCGAAGCCCTCCGCTCCGCCCGCAAACTCCAACAGCATCGCCGCCGGTCCAAACGACGCTCCACCTCCATCGGCGGCGATACCGATCGAGAATCTTCCTATCGCCTCTTAGAAGAATGGATGGAAGACAAGGCTGGCAACATATTATTGGATTCGTATGGTGGTGAAGTTACGCTGGATGTATGGACGGATGTCCGGCCTGCACGCCGGAGGGAGTATTTGCAATTGGATGAATCCAAACCAGGTTTTGTAGATGATGAAGAGGAGGAAGGGCGCAATAGGTCCAAGAAGAAGGATCGCGGTGGATTTCAGAAAAAGGGGAAATTACATCCCAATGCCAAGAATAAAGTTGATAAGGGGCCGATGATGTCATCGTCGACTCCTAAGGAAGAGAAGAATCCATTGCTGTGCCCTCAAGAGTTTTACTTTGGGAGAGAAAAGTGTCCTGCTGCTTCTGCGAAACAAAAACGGGGAGGAGGACGAGGCAGATCCAACAGTATTGGTGATGAGGAAGTCTCTTGTCATTTGTGCCATTATCATCAATTTCCCAAGGTTAAGAATACAACCAAATCGTCGTGGGTTGTGTCTAATACCGTAGGACAGAATACTGCTCCGTTGACGTTGGCTCAGGTTGTCAATGGTAAATTTATGCAGCATAAATTATTGAATGAGAGGATACCGGTGGCTATGCCTGTTCATGTGAGAGAAGCTGTATTGCAATGGGCATTTGATGCTGCCGTTACATCGAATGGTTTAGTGGATAATAACGATGATGTGGTAGGTGAGAGTGTCAAAGGAGGGAGTTTGGGTATGATGTATCATTCTCGGGTTTATGTGCAGAGTGATGAGGTGGACGATGATAATAACGGCAATGAAGGGAGTGATGATAATTCAGCAAATGAAGAAGATGGCAGTCACGAAGATAGCGAAGATGATAGCGAAGACGACATGGAAAATTACGCGGTGCTGCAATCACTCCAACAACTTCTCGACGATGAAACCCTCTCCCCCGTCAATGTAATCTACGTCTCCATCCAAGGAGTGTTACTATACGATGCATTTCGCGGAGGACTGCTCCATTCCGATGCCACAGAACGGTATTTACTGCACGGAGAATCATTCGATGCAAATTTTGGCAAACCCAACGAGATAATAAATGATGGTTCCAAATGCCTGCATGAACAGCTGACGCATCATATACTGGAGGATATACTGTCTTTTCTTAATGATGAAAGTACCGCTGTGCTGCCTCAAGTTTGCAGAGCTTGGAGAGATGAAGTTGGCACGCGATCTCCTCAGCTTTGGAAGATGCTTTTGATGCGTCGCAATTGGCTTTCTACGGCGGATACTAACGGAGAAAACACAACAACGGATCCTCATGGAGAAGTCATGACCAATGAATGCAGGCATTACAAAGAAGCATTCATCTCTCATTATCTGGCAGTACGTGATGTGCAAGCCATTTCGAATGCATGCAATGTCCTACAAAGTGGTGGTGGTGGTGGTGGAAGGAATGCAAAACAAAAAGATGGCATCGAATATGCCGTCCAATCATTCAAGGCTACAAAGGGATCTCCCATTTTTGACAGCTCCAACGATAGAGGCAGATGCACTGTAAAAGTTTGGCCATCTTACAAAAATCCGAGGGCATTAGCTGCATATTCTGGTGATTGCACACTACGTTTGTTTGAGGCCGTGCAAGGCAGTGCTTCCGGTAGAATGATTTGCCGACAGATTGTATGTGTTCGAGCTTCTCCTCCGTCTGTTTCGCGAAAGAAGAACAAATGTGAGCTAGTAGCTATGGACTTGGATGATAGCGTCGTGGCATGTCTGGTCAATGAAATCAATGATGCTTCAGATGCAGACGATGATATCTTTGAGGCCGATGCGCTGATCACTCCATGGATTACTGTGATACCGTGTGAAGAACTAATTTGCGCTGGGAACGAAGGGATTCTCGGAGAGGAATGCCTTCATTCTTTTGACGTCCGTGCGTCAATCCTTGACTATATTATGGGTGGATCATCTGACAATGCTAACATTGCAGATCTGCGGGAGGAAATCTTTCGTTTCTTATCGGTTGTTGACAATGGTACTTCGGATGTTCTTATATCTGTTACACCTCAGCTAGTTGCGTGTGGCAAAGGCAACTATCTTTTTCATGCTTCGATCTCCATTCCTGGATACTCGTTGATGCCTAATATGCCACCGGAGGACTTTGAGGAAAGTGAGTTGGAAATGTTTGGGGCGGCTGCAACCATTGTGTTCCCATCATCAGAAGACATGCTCTTTGTAATATCCACACAAAGAGGAGGTGCAATTATTCGTTCTAAACGAATGCTAGATGGATGTGATGGACTATTCGCATCTCGTCCTTTCAGACGCCGGTTACATGAGAACGAACCTCCAGCTCTTTGTACAAATCTAGTAATTCAAAGCGGAAACACGCTCAAGCTTCATCGACTTATTTTGGGCAGAGATGGCATACCCAACATCGAGAATTTGTATGTCATGTCAGGCGAAGCAGACGAGAATGCTTGTGTAGATGTTACAGCTACCCATGTTTTGTATGGAACACGACAAAATGGCGCAGTTGTCAATATTCTCGAGATCGAATCAAGGAATGTTTGGAGCACACCTCGTTTGCAGGATGCATCATTGCAAAACATGAAACTGATCCATGACGAATACCTCATGGCAATATTTAGAAGTCAAAATCCTGCTGGCGACGAAGAGGACGAAGCAATTGATGGTCATTGGTTCGGCCCTGCCGATACGTCTCTAAGAGCCTTCGTTTACCATATCCCAAGTCGACGATGCATGCATGAATGTCCCATACCAAACCTGCAACTCTCTTTCGATTCTCACGATGACGTGATTGCAGCCAGCGCATCAACTTTAGGATTTGTCATTGCTGGAAAAAGCGCACGAAAAGTTGCGAGAGAAACAGATGATGCGGATCGTCTCAATGAAGAAGCTGTACTGTGTCCTAATGGGAAAAATCCAAAAGGCAAGAAAAAGAGGTTGGCTGCCAAGACTGCTAAGAAAGATAAGAAGGATGGGTTTGCTAGAGGTATGAGTATGCGTGGGTAATCGCAGAATGGTCTCGTTTGTATATCGTACAGAACAAATCAATATATTCCGCTATCGTACAATTTAATCCAGATTAAGGAACCATTACTTTGCACTGACTTGTCCACGGCACATGGCACTAAGACACTGTAACATCATATCTGTCTTCTTTTAGTAATAACCATCATCAGTGCGGCAGTAATACCCCAGCTGCCTGCATTTGCCACACAAATGCTGAGGATGTTCTTTCGTCTTATGAATCACAGAGTTTTCATTCTTTTCCAGCTGCTTCTGTTTGTAAGGATAGACCTTGGCTTTGCAGCGCTTGCACTCTTGATATGTATCCTTCCAGGAGTTGCCACTCTCCCATTTTTTATTGCACGAGCATTTGAAATAGCCATAGCATCTTTTATCTCCTTGATAGGGAGTCAAACCTTTTCCTCCTTTCATTTTTGATTCATTATAGTAACTGCGGCTTTTGGATTTGGCATCAACCTAGTCCTATGAAATTTTCATTGGTGTCAATAATTGAAGTAAAGGTAGATATGATAGAAAATTCGCATTATCAAAATAAAAATAGCTAGTGACAAAAATTTAAATGCTCGATATTCTTGACATAAGAAAGCAAAAATTGTACTAAATAATCCGTATATATACTTTACTGCATGCATGCAGTCTATCCAAGTGAAAATTTGACCTCAAGTGCTTGCTTTCTATGTATCCTGATTGAAGTCTTCATCAAAGATAGATATCATCACTGCAGCCTGACCTGGCTGTATCACTCATAAATCTGCTGATAGACAATTTAGATTGGAGTCCACTGCACTAGCTTGCCTGCCTCACAACATCATAATCGCCTCTCTCATCTTTCTTCTCGCGCCATTTTTCTGGATCGAGAGAGTGCGCCAAAAAATCTCTACAAATGAACGTAGGAACCCGTAGAAATCTGGGTGCTGTCATTGCCAGAGACAGCACAAAACCACCGCCATCATCACACAAAAGGCATCCAACCATGAAAGTACCATCCCACCAGCCTCCCTCCGCGGGATCCAGCTACCTCACCCCCCTCCTCCTCACCTCCATCCACGGCCAAACTGTAGCTTACGGCGGTGACGATGGCATCCTCTACCTTCTCGACGCCAACGCCCCGGGCTCTGCTGACCCCATCCCAATCAGACAATACGACGACTGCATTCGAGCCATCGCGGCGTCACAAGACGGCAAGCGCCTCGCTGTCGGATTCGACGATGGCTCCACTTTGATTTACTTTTATGATGACTACACGCGCAACGATGATGGCGGCTTGCATCCCTTTCTAAACGCCCCGGGCTCAGTCGACTCCCAAGATATTATTATGTCTCAATCACAACATATGAACAACGATGAACAATGCACACCAGGACCTCGTACCTCCTCCCCCATTCGCCAACTGGCCTTTGATCCACGGTCCTACCATCTAGCTATTGTCTCCGAAGACGGTAGTGCACCACTCACTATATGCGACGCCTCCTCTCCCGATTCCGTCGCCCCGGGCTCCTCCAAGCTCTATCTACAGCAAGAATCCGAAGAAGAATACAACGGAGGAGGAATCAAAAGCGTCTCCTACTCTCTATCCGGGGAGGTATTATCCACGCTAGGCATGGATGGAGTATTCACCGCCTGGTCTCTTCCCAATACTCTATCCGATCCTACACTCGAATGGGAAGTGCTTCATAAAGATGTAGTGAGTGTGTGTCAAAAAGAGGGGGGAGAAGGTTTGGGAAGCGATGCTGCCGATCGTTCTTCTGTATTGTCTTTTGGTGTTGTTGGAGCCAGCCCGGGGCGTAGTGGCGTAGGGAGGAATGTGTGTGTGATTCCGGGGAAAAGGGGGGTGCAGTTTCGTATTTGTGAGGAGGGGGAGATTAAAAAACAGAGGTTTGTTGACGGAGGGAATGGAGGGCATAAGGATATTATTGTGTGTGCTGCTTGGAGTAAAGAGAGGTTTGTTACCGGCGGTAGGGATGGGAGGGTGTTTTGTTGGGAGATGAAGGAGGAGAATGGGGATGTTACGGGTGTTTGTTTGGGTGAGGTTGAGATTGTTTGGGGTGAAATTGACCGCAGTGAAGGTGGTGGTGTTGCTCCGATTACCTCGTTGGTTTGGGAGGAAGACAAGATTTATGTGGCAGATGCCAGTGGTGCTGTTTGTGTGGTGGATGCCAAGGGTGATTTTGTCAAGAGGGGCGAGAATGAGAATGGTGCCGAGCTTGTTGAGGAAGAACAGGTTGAGCAAGAGGATGAGAAGGCAGAGGCCGAAGATGATACGCGCAAGGAGTCGGGATTGCGTCGTCTGAACAAACAAGCTTCCAGCGATGAGTTTAGCGACGACGACGCCATGTTTGATGAAATTATCGACAAGGCTGCCACTGCTGAAAAGCCAACTGCCAAAGAATCCACCGCAAAGAACGAGGCAGAAGATGACGACACTGCAGACCTACCCGAGCAAAAAACTAATGCCGAGCCCTCCTCTCCCGAAAAGCAAGAGACCGCCTACGAAGACTTCACCCAACCAGAGCCTCAGGACAATGAACATGATGCAGCACAAGAGGATGCCGACGAAGACATGTTTCAAACTCACGATGATCACCTTGACATGGACCCCACAGATGTCTATCCTACCGCCAACTCCTTCCCACCACTCCAACCGGCCTTTGCTCCATCCGCAACACCCATCAACGAATCGCGCCGCATCCTCTGCTGGAATCACGTCGGAGTCGTCACCTCTTACCCCGATCCGGATTCGTCCTACAACATTATCGATGTGGCATTTCACGAAACGGCCGGATTGGTAGGCGGACGTCGTCCCATCAATTTCACAGACAATTTGGGTTTTATCGTGGGTACGATTGGAGAAGAAGGGGCGCTTTTTGCCTCTGATCTCGTAGAAGAGGAAGACGACGATTATTTCGACGATGATGGAGAATTCGAAAATCTCGGAGTCATGTCCGAAGCGGCTAGGAAGGCCGCCAAGGCTTCGAGGAGGAAGAAGAAACGTGTGGATAGCGGTAAGGGATCTCAGGTTTACTTTAATCGATTCGAGACGTTTGGAAGGAATGCGGATAAGGATTGGGTCGTGGCGTTGCCGGATGGAGAAAGGGCTGTGGGTTGTGCTACTGGGAAGGGATGGAGTGGTGTTATTACAAGGTGAGTTTTGTTAGTATCGTTGTTTGTTACGTCGATTTAGGTGTGCTGATGAATGTGTCTTCTTCTCTACGAAGCCGCCGATACCTACGTCTCTTTACAAACGCTGGAATTCAAGGGCCAATGATTTGGCTTGCCGGCGAACCAGTGACCATTGTTGGCAGAGATCGTTTCGTTGGTGTCTTTTACCACAGATCTGCCACTCCTATGCAAGACGGCACTCAGTTGCTTAATTACGCTGTATTTGATGGAATTAAGGGCACTATTATTGCCAATGGGGAGATGTCTGCAATGAGTGCCGGTGCATCCTTGACTTGGGCCGGTTTCACTGAAGTATGCGCCTTATCTGTTATGGATAGCGAGGGTATGTTGTCAATGCTAGCTCGTCAATCTGCATCAGTGGAAGGTAACAACCATGGCAGCTGGGTTCCAATTCTTGATACTGTAGGCCACAAAAAGTCAAGCCGTGATACCTACTGGCCCGTTGAAGTTCATGGTGGTAAACTTGTCTGTGTACTCTTGCGAGGAGGCAAGGAGTACCCTGACGCAGCAAGGAGACCTGTCACTACTACTTTGTCGTTGCGTATGCCTTTTGCCATGGGCGTGACTAAATGGTGAGCTATTTCAAAGAAATCGCGTCTATTACCGGAATTTGTTGTTGTTAATCACATTCGATCCTCTTTACAGTGCCCAAGTCGAAGAACTTTCTGTCCGCGGCAAGATTGCAATTGAGCAAAAGAGGGTCCTCACTGACTACAATGTCGCACAAGGCGCAGGCGATGCAAATGCTGCCGAAGAGGAATATCTTCAGCTATCAGCACAAGTTGTAAGCTACCACTGTCATTGATACCTTATACTTTATTTCTTTCTTCTAACCTTTATCGTAATTCAAACCATTAGGATAAGGTCACGTGCAAGCTGTTCATTGAAATCATGAAGACAGGCAAGCTGGAGCGCGCATTGAGCATCATCCATCGTCTTCATTTGGAGAAGAGTTTCGACATCGCCATACAGGCATCTGATAAATTGGGACACCGAAAGCTGAGTGACCTCATTGAAGACATTAAGTTGGAGCGATACCCACCAGTTGAAGAAGTTGATCTTTTCGACGGCGACAACAGTATTGATTCGCGTGAGAGGAGCGACAGTTATGATGAAGCTTCGGTGACTTCTGATCGTGTGGAGCATAGAGATGTGAAGGTTAGAGGAATTAGTCCAGAAATCCGCACTCCGATGGGTCGTAGGGAAGCTCACGATGATTCATCCGAGGCAACTCGTGAAGAGAGCCCTCTAAAAGCTTCTCTGAAGAGGAAGTTTGAAGACAACGTTTCAACCTCGACAAAGAGACGCAATCCTTTTGCCAAGGTGAGCCATTTACAACCCCTATTGCATTGTTTGGCACTTTGAGCACCAGCTAACCAATCCTTTTGCACTTGTATCAGAAAACAATGGCTTCTCCAGCCAAGGGCATCATGAAAACACCGCCAAGCCCCGCTAAATTAACTCTGTCTCGGCAATCTACATTCAGTACCAAGTCTCGTCAGAAGCAGAGGAGTGGCAAGCAAATCATGTAATTGGAAACTATGTCCAATAGGTTATCCCTTTGTCGTGTTGCTAACTTTGGTCTACGAGGAGTAGACCTATTGATTAAGAATTACATATTAAGACCTTTTCTATTTTCTCGTTAGTCAGCATCTTATTAGCTTATAGGTGATGCATCCTTAATCTCAATGCACATAAGTTTCTCTATCTTTTTCTCCAGAGGCAATATCTTGATTCTCATTAGCCCAAATGCCATCCCACTTTCTACTTCATTTCTTGGCCTCATCCAGCTTGCTCTGAATCGAATCCAAAGCCTTTGGAACTTCAACCTTCGCCCAATCATAAAACTCTCCAAGTTTCTCCCTCGTCCAAGCCAAAGCATCCGTCAAACCCGTAGAGTCAGGCTGCCCCGCATACTTGTTAATTTGCTCAGTACCATCCAAAGTAGTTGGAAGATCACCAGACTCATCCAATGCAGCCTTGGCACAAGCAGCAGCCACCGAATCAACACAAACAGGTGGTCTCAATGCTACCTTGATCAAACCGGGTGTAATATCCGCTAGGAATTTGAACGGAGGCAAAAACAGTAGTTCTTCCACCGCGCTACCGTACTGAAAGTTAACCCTTGGTGGTAACAATCCAAACTCGGATCCACCATATATAAACGTCGGTTTCACCAAACAAACGTTTTTAGCATAATCTCCTACCGAATCAATCGCCGCATTTTCACCCATAATCTTTCCTTGAAAATAACCTTTAAAAAACTCTGGGAGCCAATTCTCCTTACAGGCATCCACCTCGGCACCAACCGATACATACACAGCTCTTTTTAGCTTACCACCCCTTTTGGCACTGGCAAATGCATTAACGTTAGAATCACCATTGCCTCGTTTCAACAAATCAAAATCGGTACCCACAACGCCTACACATGACACTACTGCTGTCGGACTACCGCATGCTTCATCTATAGCTGCTTCGTTTCCACTTGATAATAGATCGACACTCTTCCATTGTACTTTACTCGTCCATTCTTCATCTTTGCACCATTTGGGAACAGAGCCCGATTTGGAAATGCTGGTGACGGAGGATGCTCCGCGAGAGACTAGGAGTTTACAGACTCGGGATCCGAGAAAGCCCGTGCCTCCGAATACGGTGACATCTGTCATTTGTAGGGATGATGGAGGATGGTGAGGTTTGGATGAAGAGCTTCTCCATGGTGTGGTTGGCTGGAAGCTTGTGGCTGGCGAGAGCGTTGTTAGCAAGAGGAGCGAGGAGAGGATTCGCGTCATAAGATTTTTTAGTTGTGTGGCTAAGATTCCTGAATCGTAGGTACTTGACAGGTACTTATTAATACAAAATCTTGAACTACCTTTAATGACGAAAGGACGCTAAGCCTCCCTCTCCAGCCATCACCTACCCGATCATGAGCAATACGATGCACAAACGGCTGAGAAACGAACATCACGATCCACACAGCCCGATAGATAAATCAACCGCAGCGCTACTATTCGCAGTCTTAGTGATTGTAGTTCAGACTCCATGCATTTCTCATCACTTGACACAGAGGATTCGGCAGGACGCATCTGCTGTCATCAACATGCTGCCGAGTGTGTCAATCGAGATCGCGAGACAAATCATGATGGCGGCTGCTGTTGCTGCAGTGACATTCGCGCTCATTTTTCAAGCAGGGTCGTCTTCCAAAGTCAAAGGAAACAAACGCAGATGACAAAGAAGTTGATGTGTTACACCTTTCTCGCCCTTTGCTTTATATTCACACGTGACACATCATCATCTCGTTGTGCATCTGCATTCCAACAACCTCCCAAACTGTACAATTCATTCCTGCCCAAAGTTGATCCATCCAATCATCCATACAAACAATGGCATAGTCTCTTCTCCACAACCGAAGAAGAACCATCCATCAAAATAAATCACGAGCCATCTCAACTTCAAATCAATCCAGCATCATCCACAACACCAACAATACCAACCTCACCAACAACAGCAGCGGCAACCAACGAATACTCCTTCTTCGACGAAGCCACAATCTACATCCGCGCCGGTTCCGGCGGCCAAGGCTCCTCCACATACAAAAAAGGTCCCAAGAATCAAAACGGTCCACCCGACGGAGGAAACGGTGGCAAAGGCGGCAATGTTATCTTTGTAATGGATGATAGTTTGAATACCTTGGCGGGGTTGGCACGGTATGCGTGGAGGCCTAATTCGTTTGGTGGTGGGGGTGGTGCTAGACGGAGATTGGGTGGTGTTAGCAATAGTAATGGTAGTGGAAGCAGTGGCAATGGAAGCAGCGGTGGAAGCAATAGTGGTGGTGGTGAGAGAATATTGACCTTTCGAGCCGAGAACGGTGCCGATGGTGAAAGACAGAGGAGGCAGGGTAGGAATGGGAAAGATGTGGTTGTACGTGTCCCTCCTGGGACTGTGATTCAGGAAGAGGAGATTGTATCATCGTCTCCTTCTTCTGATACTACCGAACGATTAAAAACATGTGAAAGTAGTGGTGAGAATGCCGTCATTGTCACGCCACCGCAGCAGCAGCAGACAACCTACAAAGAACTGGGGACGATAACACACTCCAATCCAACAATGATTCTAGCAACAGGCGGTCAAGGTGGGGAAGGTTCGGCGATAAACAGTCAACGGGGGGTGCGTCGACCCAGGAATTCGCCGGAGGGAGGTGAACGGAAACGATTGAAGCTCACTTTGAAGGTGGTTGCCGATGTGGCGCTTGTGGCAGTTCCGAATGCTGGCAAGAGTACTTTGTTGAGTAAGGTTACTAGAGCCAAGCCCAAGATTGCTGGTGAGGAGATATGTGTTGATATTATGGTTTCATGTGTTGATATTGTCGTTGGATTATAGCTGAATTGGAGACTTACACACCTTGCCTTTTTTCTTCTCTGACAGATTATCCATTTACAACTGTAGTTCCCAACCTTGGTGTTTGGATTCCGAGCCAAGACTTTGAAACGCCACAAGAGGAAGAAGAGCAATACGATCCAGATGGAAATACATCATCATCCAACAACAAATCTCTCATTCTTTGTGATGTACCCGGTCTTATTGCCGGAGCATCAGATGGAATCGGACTCGGACATGCCTTTTTACGACATGTAGAACGATGTCACGTCATTCTCCACTTGTTGGATGCAACTTCTGAAAAAGTACTAGAAGAGTATGCAATGATCAATCGAGAGTTGATGAGGTACGGCACTGGAAAGCTGGCTTCGATGCCTCAAGTTGTGGTGGTGAATAAAGTCGACGTGGCCTTTGGCGACGATTCAGATCAACGGGAGGCAAAGAAGCACGAGTTGGAAAGACAGTTGAAGGAAGTGATGCCTCATAGTCGGCTCATGTGGATAAGTGCCAAAGAAGGCGAGGGTGTGGATGACTTGATGGAGAGAGTGGCAATGTTTGTGCGAAAGGTCAAGGAGACTACTGCTAAAGAAGAAAAAGCCGAAGACGACGTTGAAAGTTAGACTGCACATAAACTTATGAGAGCATCTTTGATAGCAACCAAATGATTTATTTACATCCATTTCCCCAAAAATCAAGTAGTAGTAGTAAACGTTACTTCTCATGCCATCAATGCATCGTAATTCCACCAAATCATGATCAGATCCAGCAGCAAAATACAAAGTGATACTTATCTATGTAGAGCATATTACAAACTCATGATGTTGAAAATACATATTCATTAATTAACGACCCCATTCGAAGCCGATGCTTTTGAGCTTGACGATTCGCTCGCGTTTAGTTCCGGCACATGGTTCATCGTCTTTGTACTTCTTGAGTTGATTTCTTTGATTTTTCACAGTCGGTGTCTTGTTACCAGCCGAAACTTTCCCTAACTCCTTCTCAATATACGCAGAGAGCTCTGGACGCTCAAATTCAATCAGCTTGAAAATCGTTTCAGACACTCCAGGCATTTTGTCAACCTCAGTGTCTCCTTAGTCGACACGCTTTTTGCACATGTGTGAAAGCATTGCTCTAGTTGTCGACGCTACAAACTCCCTACGCCCGCCGCAT
>JALLPI010000913.1:0-21030 GCA_036939935.1 Cyclotella atomus
TGCAAAGAAAAAGGATTAGCAACGTATATAGAAGAGCACTAAAGTAGTGGTAAAAAGTACGGTGCTAATTTATGGCACTATCTAGTGCGGCACAAAAGCGTGAAGAGAATCGAAGAAGGAACGACCAATCGTGAACAGAAATGTCCTCACGGTTGTAATGAGCCCACAGTGAAGAAGTGAGTCCTGCATGAAAGCTGGGACTCAACAGTATCGCTGAGTGTTCCACTTCAAATTGTATCTTTCCCGAAGCCAATGTGTTGCAGCTCTTGAAATCAAGGAATGTACAGCAGTAAAACCAATCCCTATTGTAGTTTGTATATGTTTTGGTCTTCATACAAAATGAGATATTGTACTGTAGGTTCATGATGGAACGCTTGTGTTACTTGATTGAGAAGATATCTGCATCCTGCATCTCATGTCATGCAATCAACAGAACCTTTGCCACACATCTACCTTGCGGCTGAGCAGACACAATGAAAAGACGGGAAGGGAGAGTGGAGCAGGCTAAACAGAGGTGAGATTGGTGCTTGATGTCGACCTCTCGCTTTTTCGGAGCGCTTTGCATCATTGGGTGGGCAGAGGCGAGTAGCTAGCCCTCACCACTTCAGCAACATTGGAAGCAGTGGAGAGGTCTATGGCGTTGAATAATGGCCGGCATGGTCGGCGCTGCGGCTTCTGGACAGCCCTCTGTGTCAGTGGCTACCTACATACATAGATAAGTGTACTAGCATGGTAGAAGCTAGAGATTATTACATAAGTCACTTTTTTTGCCCATACTACCCATTTGAAAATTTGGCTATTTTTGGGCCGGGCGCCCTACCTTGATTGTTCATTGTTTATGGTTAGTTAATTGTTAGTGAAGAGCGGTTCGGTTATAGGTGGGTTGGGGATGGTACTAACAAGAAGTTTTGTTGGATATGTCGGATACAAAAGATATGCCTTAAAAAATTGGTAAAGCATGTGTAAATGCTCATACTCTAAGACAGAAAAGAAGGTCTAGAAGACATCACGTAAAAAATCAAGACGACTTTTCTGACACCGACACACCATTGTACAAATTAATAGGTGTATACTATGCAAATGAACGTATGTTTTAGCTTAATCAATCAGGATAGGGGCCACAGCTATTGCTATTGCCCTTGGCTTGTACATAATAGTATCTACATAACAACAGTTCCCTGATAGCTACCTGCTACACCTCCATTTACCCTCGACATCTTCCAACGATAAGCTGTGCTTGAACAAAATAACTATTCATTGCAAATCATTGTAGTCTTGCGTACTGTTACACAGTTGATTGTTGTATCTTTGCCTGTTCTATCTTTTGCTTGGCGTACATATCATCATTGCATTTAAAGTAAGACACATTGCAACACGTGACAAGCAATTGAAGACTCAGCATTTTGCCAAATATAAAACAATATTTGCAATTTGCACACTCACCTTTTAGCCTTGCGCACTCTTCCACATTTAATTGCTGTTGCTTTGGCACTTGTTTCTCCCGTTTGATGTACATCATCATCTCGTGTAAAGTAAGAGATAATGATGGTGCACAACTATCCGTTCTTCAGCAAGCGATTGATGAGATGGGAGATGATGCGAGGCATGGTCGAGGTGAGGCATACCTAATGTGGATAGCGATGGTCACGGTTGGTTGATCGGGCATTGGTGTTTGCTGCTGCTGCTGCGTGTGATAGAGTTAACGGCTCTTGTGCCGATGGTTGTGCACATCACATCACCTGTATGATGCCAGCAAAAGCAAAAGAAAGAGGGATGAGATAGCGTGCCAATGACATCTATTATTTGTTGGCCGAGACCATTGGCTCAATGGAGTTGGATTTGCAGAAGTGCGTATTGCAGTAGTTTGCATGTTGCTCTGCTCGCTATGCTTGCTGCCTGCTGCCAGTACTTTTGGCAGTTGTGGTCAGCAGATGTCGAGAGGATTGAAGTTGGTATGGAAAACAGCAAGGCGTTGGTCAACGGGAGCATGTTGTTGTTGTGCTCCGAGCTCGAGTGCCAATTGTGGCTCATCTCCTGCCTCAATTTCTTTCTTGACTTGTCCGTTCAAAAAGCCTCTTGCCTCAACTGTTTTGCAATCTTGGCGCCCCTTGCTCTTCAAGTGAGTGCTACCCCCTTTGCTACGGCACGGGAGGGTAGTGTATCAAATAAAGTAACAAAGTTCACGAGACTGATGATTCTCAAACTAAGCCCTTACCGTTAGTGTGGATGCTTAGTGTATTCGATTGGGGATATATGTGACCCATGTCTACTATGGTCTTGATGCCTTGGAGAGTTCTTGGGGACCCTTCCAAGGAGGGTGGATGCCATTCGCACCGTCTTGGAAAAGGGGGCGCTTATGGGCCACACACCACACACATGATCAAGTCTGGAGAGGTCCGGCAATAGGGGTCATGACTCTTCTGAGAGAAGTGTGCATTTCTGCTATCTTCTCCGGCTGGCCTGGCTGCTCGAGCCTTCCAGCCTAACCGGTCCGGATGCTTGCACGTTAGAAACTAGTGCTCGTAGCCGAAGCGCGCTTTTCAAGAACCCAACTTGGTCAAGAACAAAGCAGCATATGACTTTAGAACCCCCCATATCAACCACTCAGTCCTCGAGGAGGTGGAGGTTTTGGGAGTCTCTCCAGACTCAAAACACTTTCAAAAGGTGGAAGCAAAGTTCAACATTTCCGGGACAGAGTGTTTTACCTCAGTGTAGACCTGGCTCATGGGCAGCCCAGGTTTCGTCTCCTTCGCTTTCTCCACCTTCCTGCATCTTCCCATTAGTGTGATGATGCCCTCGTCTACTCCATTGTTCCGAGCCGCGGTGGTGGCTCCTCTCTGCCCTGACCTCCAGAGGCTGAACTGTTCCATGTCCGTTGGCTCTCTCACTACCTCAGGGTAGGCTGCAGCGGTCGAGTTCATGTGCTCCGTCAGAAAGCCGTTGTAGTAGGCCATCTTTTGCTTCTGTCCGCGTGCAAAGAACCAGCCCATCTCGCACCCCTCCACTTTGACTCTTCTTTGCACAGCGCGACTGAACCATTTCCAAACCGGGAGCTTTGACTTGGTCTTGATTGGTATGGGTATGCAGTGCCACCTGAGTCCCGTTTCTCCTTTGAACTTGCCGTGCAGGGTGAGCATGATGTATGGCGGGCTGTGTTTCAAAGACTCATTCCAGAAGTGCAGCAGGCCCTTAAGCGAGAGGAGTGGAACCTCCTCACCCCTCAAGTCGCCACAAAACTCAGCCATCACGTAGCACATCAAATCTTCCACATCCGCCTTTTACTTTGGCAACCTGGCAGCAGCCCAGGCCTCCTCACACACCTTATCAAGGGCCAAGATGATTTCCGATGTGAAGGGATTGTTCTGTACCTGTATCTTGCCCATTCTGAGCTTCATTCCTCTTTTGAAGCAACTGAACCATTCCCCGCTTGCTGGAGACGTCGTTATATAAGTCTTCCGTTCATCCTTTGCGAACACGAACATGGCTGCGGTGTTGTATTCTTTGCCAGCAGTGTACGCATTGGTGTACCAAGTATGAGTCTTCCTAACGGTGCTGTACTGGATCGCATCGGCGTGTTTGCCTGGGCGCAAGGATACATGCAAAGCCTGGACAGCCAGAGCCATACCAACCCTGTCCTCCAAAACGGACCAGCCCATCTGAGGTAGGAAATCCTCACCTGGTAGACCAAACGCTTTGACAGTGTCTTCGTAGTCTCGGACATGCCGGGAGAAGTTGTCTTTTACGGTGTTGGCCGCTCTAGCCCAGAAAGCATCCAAGTTAGCCCTGTGGATGGCTATTAGAAGGTACACGTCCCGTGGATCCGTCGGGACCGGGTCCCTCTTTCGAAGGTTCTGATAGTGGCACAAGTCACATTCAAAGGGGACAGCCATCAGGTGATCACCGTTTCTGCCTCTTTGGTGGTCGTCCATCTCCGGTGTCTCTAGCTCTAGACCATCCTCTTCTTCGGGCAAACCTTGTTGACGAGGGAAGGGGTCCTTCGGGCTTTCTTTGTACCATTCCCCGCACCACACATTCATGCACGGGGGGAAACTTCCTCTGCTCAGCAAGAAATTCGTGCAAAACAGTCCGGAGCCACTCCTCCTTGCTTCTCCACAAACCCGGCACATACCCCTCCAACTCATGTAATTCCTCTGAGTCATCCTCGGACTCACCCCAGGCGGCAAAGCCACGCTTGAGGCGTTCCTGGAGTACGGATGGGGCATCAGTGCTTTTAACCAACCAGGGACCTCTGTAATTTGGCATGTGAGTGAGAGGGAGGACTATGACCAGCAACAAGGGCTCATGCATATTCGCAGGCCAAAAGGACTGCCCAACAGGAATAGTCAGCACAACATCCGCATCTTTTGACAGTTGCTTGCGCCACAAATAAGTCATCAGCCTGGGCACAACAAACACATGGGGGAGCTGTGGTCGCACTAATCTGTCCTCGCTAAACATCTCCACCACTGCTCCCATAGCAGCGGGTGGAGGGATCCACAACCTTGGCATGGGCACATTCTTCAGGTCAAACCGCAATCTTCTGGTGACAGCAGTGTCAAATCTGCACCACACCACGCGTCACCGTTGCCAGACCTCCACCAAGTATTCACCCAGTCTTGAACTTGAATCTGCCCGCCCATCCTATCATCCGCCGACTGTGCCAAAGGCAGAAAGACCATTGGGTCTGCCCCTGACTTCATCATCCCCTCCAACAGGTCACCTCGCAAGAGCCCGTCTATGCCGCATTCCTTCATCCAAGTGCCCGCAATATGAATGACGTGTATCACTGACCCCGTTCTCTGTTGAAGCTTCCTGAGCTGTAGGATAATGCCCGTCAACTTTTTGGATGTAGAGTGTCCCTTGAAGAACATGCCCTCAAAAGAGGAATTATCGGTGAACATGAAGATTTCCACTTGATTGAGTCGCCCTTCTTCTTATAGCTTCTCCATGCGAGTGACCAGGTTGTCTGCCTCCCTGAAATTGGGATCTGAGGTGAGGCATCTCGATCCCTAGCCCTCAGTAGCTGTCGTAGGAAACGGGTGGTCGAGTAAAAAGAAGCCATACAGTCCCGCCAAGCTCTGTCAGAATAGACAGCCAACCTCACAGTAAAACCCAAAGCTTCAGCAACAGGAAGCCACAAAGAGGGGCCGGAGCCCCAAACCTCCGCACAACCCAACCGAGCTGAGGCAAACGGAACGAAGCCAATAAGAACCCCATCACGAGCAGCTGCACTGGAGCGAACGCTCAAAACACCTGACCAAAGGGAAGATAGAGGGGCAGTGGGGAAAGGGGTGGCTAGAGGAGAAGGGGAGTCCTGAAGATGCAAATCTTCTTTAACTGTTAAAGGCACCCTCACCCCCTCTCCCTTGCCAGCCCCCTATCTGTCGTCCTGCTTGCATTTCCCCCCGCCATTCTTGCAACCCCCACCTCCACCATCAATCTTGCAACATCCCACCTTCGTGGCCAAATGACCCACCTCCGCCTTAATCTCACTCTGAGCAGTGACAAGCTTATCCACAATACCACGATATTTGACCAAAGAAGCCTCCAACTGGTCCACCTCTGTCTTACGAACACATCTCTTGATGAACTGAGTCTGGAATTTGGGAAAGATTTGTGGATGTTCTCAGAAGCAAAAGGTTTTGAACGTATGATGGACCTGAAGCTCTCCCACCGCTGCCTGAAGAGCTAGGGCATTAGCCTGTAGAGGGTCCTTGTACGTATTGATTTGACGGGCCACAGTGCGAGCCTCCGTCATCTCCTGGCACCAGACTTGCAGATTAACCGAACAGAATTCCCAGCACTCCTTGATCTGAGCGGGAGTACAAACCACATTCCCATACGACAGATGCTTGATGTGCGCAAAAAGCTCCGTGAGATTATCCACCAACTCGTTGAGGCCTTGGACCGTAAGGGCATAGAGAGCGTTGAGGAAAGTGGCAAGTGATGCGTGTTCCGGGGCCTCTTGATATAGTTTCGGATGCCACTCTCCTCATCCCTGCGGTCCCAATCTTCATGGGTCTTAATGTTTGCAAACTTTGCAATGCCGGCAGCCGCACTCACATCCTGCTTGGCAGACCCCGTGAAAATCTGGGGATAAGTGCACTCGAACAAAGCGGCCACGCGCAATTGATTTGGAGTAAGCGATGTCTTGGTGGTGAGGATGGCTGTGTCAGTGTACTCTTCCAAGGTCAAAGTAGTGTTGGCCAGAGAGGCCAGCATGGAATGGGGTGCAAGGATGAAATCGTAGAAGAAGTTCTTGTCGAGGCCGTGTGTACGGCAGAAGCGCTCACAACTGGCGTAGCCGTCGAACTTGTGGGTACCAATGCGAAAAGGGCCCTCGCCGGTAGCACTCATCTTCAACGACTTAATCTCTGACACAAAATCACGACGAAGAGCGGCCACCTTGTCCTGCAACAACGCCACCGTAGCATTCTGACCCGCACCTGCC
This sequence comes from Cyclotella atomus, assembly GCA_036939935.1. Classification (NCBI taxonomy): domain Eukaryota; phylum Bacillariophyta; class Thalassiosirophyceae; order Thalassiosirales; family Thalassiosiraceae; genus Cyclotella; species Cyclotella atomus. Next base: position 6,452 of record JALLPI010000913.1, read on the forward strand.
GCCATAGCAGCTCCAGGACCCGACACACCAACCCCAGCAGATCGATTGCCCACCAAAGTTATAATCTCATTGACAATAGCTACTAGATTCCCGACCTCATTGTTGACTTCATCTTGCATTCTACCTTCTAATTGGTCCATACGATCAGTCAAATCCACCACCTTGGATCTAGAGTAGCTTGCATCCTGTTGAGCCTAATTGGCTGTGGTAAACACCTCCGCCCCAATAGCCTGCTTTCTCAACACCTCTCGCAACACTTCCTCCAATTGAAGCTGTGACTTGAAGGCCAACGTGAGCCTCTCATCCGTAAACGTTAACTTCTCCCAGACAGTGAGCGGTGAGTGCACCCGCATCTGAATCCGCTTGAGCACACACTTGCACTCGTAGCATGGCAAAATCTTGCGCCAAGAAGTGCAGAATGCCCTCAATTCTACCCACAGCTTCCCGCACTTGCTTAGCCAGCACCCGAGCCGTCAGCCTCCTCATCACCAATAAGATTTGCAACCTTGAGACGCTCAAAGGGGGTAGGAGCGGCTTGGGGGTGGGCCCTGTCGACCATCTCGATGGCATCCTCCAGATCTTCGTCCTCCATTGGCACCTCTTCATCAGGATCCACCTGCGCCTGCTTGTCCAGCATAGATTTAATGAGCAGCCAGCCCTCCGGGTGGAGGCAGTTATCCTTGAAAGTGGCCCGAATCTCCAAACCACCGTACCGAGACTCATCAAAACACGGGTCACAAATCAGCTGGTCGTCCTTGTTTACCAGGTAGTAGAAACCCGGCTGAGGAGAGAACTTGGCCCCAGGCTTGTTGTGTGAAGCAAGAGTGCAGTCAGTGCAAAGACAGAACTTGCCGGTGCAAGTAGCGGAGGCAGCTCCGATGTGGCCAAAGCAGCGAGACCCTGAATCTGGTAGCAAAGGTGAGAGGCCACCATCATAACGCCAGAGAGAACAGGCGTGTGCATCCTTGGGGTCCTTGGCCTCCAGTAGGGTCCCTTTGCGTGCAGGAGAGCCAACCTTCAAAGCACTCAGCTTGAGGTAAGCCTTCTTGTGATCCTCCTCATAGCCGTCCGTGGCCGCTTGTACCTCAGCTCCTCCCTCAGACGCTCCTCCATCTCCCAATTCTCGCCAGCCATGTCACTTCGGAAGGCTACGTAGTCCTTGCGGCGGGAGGAGGGGTTTGGTGTTGTGGAAAGAGCAGCAGGTTTGCGATCGAGAGGGGTGCTGAGGAAAGGAGAGGCGTCGCCGCCCCCCAACCCGTCGACGCCCATCAACGAAGAGGCAATGGTCCTGAATCCTTGGCCGAAGGCAGAGGCTGTAGCGTACCCCAAGCCCGGCTTAAGATGGCCTGTAGCAGTGGCCGATGAAGAGAGCTTAGCTCTCAGTGGTGTAGCTTCGTGGCATCGCCGAGATGGCTGGTGCGGCGGCTCTGATGGTTGGTAGCCACTGCCGTGGACCCAGCTCCATGAAGAGCCCAACGTGCCGGAGGAGCAAATAGTAACCCCCTCAATACCGAGTGGCGATAGCACACTCGAACCCCCCCCCCCCCTGAGGAAACTGCAGACAAACAAACAGAGGAAGCAGGCAGAGAGAACTCACCCTCATCAACAACGTTTCGAGCGACAGCGGCGGCGGCCGGGGCAGAAGGAGCGCCGCCGGCGGTCGGCACCATAGAAGAGAGCTGAGCCCATAGATCGGTGATCCGGTTGGTGGAGGGGGGAGGGTTGAGATCGTCTGCCATGGTTGAAAGAAATGCTGTGTCGAATCCGAAGAAGAAAGAAGATGACAGGAGAGGGAACAAACAACCGCGTGCGTCTAGGACTTGGGCTGATCAGCCCCGGTATGCTGGATCATCAAGCGGTGCCAATCCCATTGCCGATGAGCTTCCAATCTGTTGGAAAGTGAGCTCATCAGGTTCATCTATTTTGGCTGCTCCGTGGAGGAGCCTTGGCATTCAGTCAACAAATAAGGCGGGCCAGAGTCCCGTTCAGTCTTGTGGCTCATCTCTGGCCACAACTTCTTTCTTGACTTGCCTGTTCAAAAAGCCTCTTGCCTCAACCGTTTCGCGATCTTGGCACCCCTTGCTCTTCAAGTGAGTGCTACCCCCTTTGCTACGGCGCCGAGGATACCTTCACCCTCTACATGGGAATGGACCAGCTGCAAGGGAGCTGTGCAACTCGCCACGGCAGTTCTGGTGGAGGTATCTTCAGCAGGACTCTGTCCTAATTAGCATGGTGTATTCTACAGAATAGGATGTTAGCTTTTCCTACTACTACGTAAGTGGACATTAGAGGTATCAAGAGAGGTATCTTTTGTACTAATGACATAGTGAACCTGGGCGGCGTGCAAGGCGGCAACTCATCATGAATTGCTTGCTATCAACATCTCCACATTGTATTAGCTGGAAAATGATCGATCCTTCACCCCTTTTATCCGCTCAAGACCGCTCCGATAAGGACGTTTGCATGTTTTTTTTTGTGGCTACTGCCGGTGAGATGTTAGTAGTTTCTGCAAAGTTAGTATAGCATCGTCTCATAAAATACGACTCATCACGCATATCGTTGTTTTCAAGCTGCGAGCAGGGTGTGCAGATCCTCAACATCATCGGCATCGTATGTGCCGTTTTCAATATTGCTCTACTGCGTGCGAGTGAGAACTCCAACGTGGAAGTAGTGAACGTCACTGAGGATCTGACAGCGGAGCATAAATGGAGTGAAGCTACAAAATTCGACTACGATTACCATTTGTTGGCCTATTCTATCCATATTGAGGCGTACATTGTTGCAATGATAGGAGCATATATGTGAAGTAGTTGCTTCGTGTCGTTTGCTGCACTGTCATTGGTGTTTTCAAATCTGATCTACTTGGCACCTATTGTTCAAGAGGAGACACTACACGTGATAAGTTGTGCTATATTATGGTCACTTTTCTACGTATATCATACTGTTCTGCTTGTCTGCGAATTGGAAAAAGGTAAGTTCATAGAGCAGGAAATGCACAGTTGACTTGAACAATATGTTTGATGAATCATGCTTTGCTTTGTGCTTCGACTACAAATACGGACCCATCTCCAATTGTGAACTGTTGCATTCAAGTTAATGATTGCAACGAGGAAAAGGTCAACGATGAGGATGATATCAATGACACAATGTTAGCAGCAGCTGTAGGAGAGCCGGGATGGCTACTTGGAAGTCAAATGATGGAGAATGATGTACAAGAAGTGAATGCGTAATAGTCATATGGTAGCATCCTCGTGAGATGTAATTTCAAAAGGTGAAAAATGAATAGTTGCCATTCGATACTATTAGGTACTGCATTTAATGCACAGAAACTATTCATGAGTTCAATTGCATAATAATAGACTGAACAATATATCAGTGTAATTATTCGTTAACTGACTATATTTCCACACACGCGTGTCATCCTCCTCCGTAAAACACACAAATATATGAAATGTGAACAAGATCCATACATGCAAAGAGTGTTGGCGTATCAGTTTTGATATCTTAAATCACTGCAAATCCCTCTTGCTGCGGAGGCTCCTCCTCCTCCCTCCTCTTCTTGTCCAAATGCCCCTGCTGATCCTCTTCCACATTACCATCATGGCCACGTTTCTTAGTATCCATACCACCCGCCATTTGACTCGCCGTAAACAACAAATCCATACCTTCATTATTGTTATTCTCTTCTCGAGAGAATAGATTGTAGATTTCTCCAATTGGCATTCTCACTGCTGCTGATCCATCGTTGTTATTATTGTTGGCAGTGGTTGCATTGGCATCATTGTAACTCTTACGCTTGATCCATTCATGATACTCTTTACGATCCAACACGTGACGACTTGACACTTGTTTCTCTGTCGCATTGTCAAATAGTACATGATACATTGTATTCACTTCCGCGGTGTCGGTAGTTCCATCCGCGGTATTAGGTTCAGAAGAGGAATGAATGATGCTGCCAATAGTACCGGGCAACCACCGTCCATGAAGCGTAGGATTCGATCGTTCCATCCATTGAGCATACACCGGTGTTCCCGCCTCCAATATTGCACTTTTACTCCCTTCTGTTCCTTGTGTAGTGTTATCATGATGCACAATATCGTAATGATACTCCAAGTCATCCATGGCGGCATCATACTTGGCTTTACTTAAAATAAACTCTTCTTGGACTTCGGGATCTTCTGATCCATTTTCATATTGAACATGATATACCAATGGTACGGAAGCGACGTTTGGATCAATGGATTTTTGGGGATCCACTTTGGCAGAGTATATAATACCCGGTGACCAAGAGTTGGATTTGGAGGAGGAGCAGGCATATACTCTCATGCCTGGACGGAGTGCTTCGTCTTTATTGAGCGGTGTAGACGGTGTAGGTGGTTGGGGTGGTGAATGAGCAGTATCAGGTTTGTGTACCACTGGCGGATGAGGCATTGGATGATGCATCGTCATAGCTGTTGTTGGAGGAGGAGGAGCACCGTAGGAATATGGAGGAGGAGCACCGTTGTGAATTCTCGGAGGGGAAACACCGTGTATGTACCCGTGGTGATGATACGGTGGCGGATTGTAATACATTCCAACAGGAGCAGGGTGGACAGCAGGCTGAGCCGCACTACTTTGTTGCAACACCTTGTGATCTTGAATGTACTGTCCTTCCGGTGTCAATTTCTTCTTGGTGCTCGAAGTATCTTTTCCACCAGAGGCATCCTGCACCTTGGGAGTCTTGTCGGTAGCCACCGCCACACTGGCCTTAACCTCACCTTCATTTCCACCCGTCTCCTCCAACCACTTTTGATGCAGTGCATTAGACCGATATCTCCTCAATCGACTATTGGGTCCCACACCATTATTGGTACCATAGACATCTTTCCATAATTCTTCCATGGGTGGCAAGGATGGATCATCCAGTGCCAGATTCGTCTCTGTCAATTGTCCATCTCGATAAGGACTGCCGTTGGGATCCGACGGATGAGAAGAGGATGCGGATAGACGCCCTCTTCTGGATTTACCCTTGGCATATTTGAATTTGATGTCGGGATTGACCTTTTCTCTCTTTTGAGCATGACTCTTGATTTGCTTATTACTTCGGGTCTGGACCACGGTTTGAATGCGTTTCCACTGTCCCCATCCATACAACCTTAGACCTAGTAGAAACCGCTCTTCTTCTTCTTGCAGCCAAAAGTTGGAATTGTGATGGGCATCGTGAGGAGTTGGGGGAGGACGGACGGGTACGACAGGTGGTGGAGGATGGCCGTAGGGCACGGGTACCGGAGGAGAGGCGTAAGCCACGTGAGGCCATTGGGCGTAGGGATCGTAATGCTGATGGGGCATGAGGTGAGGAGGTGGAGGGTGATGGTGCGGAGGAGGAGGATGGTGCATGTGCCCCGGAGGAGGGATGTGATAGGAGGCGTACACCGGCTCGTTGGGGTTGGTAGGAGCCGGCGCGGGGACTTGAGCGGCTGCTGCCGGCGGCTCGGGGGCGTGAATGGGCGAATGGAGGTCCATGGACTGACCTGATGGGGCAGAGGCAGCATTGTGGTGATTGTTCCATTCCATCATGGGAGGTACCGGCACATCGGTGGAGGTGTACTGGCCCTCATAGGGCTCTTGTTGCTGTTGCTGCTGCTGAGGATAGCCGTCCGACTCGGTCTTGGCGGCGGTCTGACTGTTCGCAAAGGCGTTGCCCTCCCCCAACGCGGCGGCCGGAGCGGGAGGAGCAATGTCGCCGCCATGTAGGACAGGAGCGGCAGGCATCTCGCCGGCAGCAGTGGCGGCAGCCTCGGCGGCCACGGCCAGGTCCTCCGGCCCGAGCTGAGGAACGACTTGCTGGAGCTTGGGATCGTAGCCCTCTTGAGGCGGCGGGAACTCTGCCATGCTGAGCGATTGATGCTTGGGTCTACTTTGTCTAGATTATAGATGGAGTAAAGTCAGAAGAGTCTGTAAGCACTGCAATGCGCTCTGTGTGGCCTGGATGTCAAATTACTCGAACCGTTGAGATCCAACGCGGCTGAGCCAGAGCGTCAACAGACAAGAATCTTCTCTCCAATCCATCGCCATCGCAGGCTCCATCTAACGATTCGCTTCTCGGTGAGCTCAGAGACTATTGGCTTTCTAGCCTGAAACATACATCCACAGCGATACAGCAACGCAGGCCACTGTCATGTCACAACGCAGAGTTCAGAACTCTGCCAACAATGAAAGTATATCACCGGTGGGCGAATATCCAATACAACTTCAACTGTAAACTTACATTCAGATATATCAACAAGAGAGACTGCCAACAAGCGAGAGTACACTGCAGGCGATTGAACCACTGTATTGAGACCACAGCTGAGACGAACGCAGCGAGATTTTATCAGGCAAGAGCTAGCTGGCAAGAGAGAGAGAAGAGGGAAGGACAGCTTTTTCAAGTAAAGTATCCAACTCCAATCCCGCCAAATTTGTAAAGAGGAATCAATATGAATTAGAACGCGTACCTTTTGGCTTCTAACTAGGAATCATTGTATCCAACTCCCAACTCAACAAAAATGTACATGGGAATTCATTCGAATGGGAATCAATGTATCCAACTCCCAACCCACAAAAAAATAATTATAAGTACTGAGGAATTTCCTGATTGAATTTACCAGATAAATTATTAGCACACCAACTCAAGCAAGACATAAACCTTGATGTGTTAACATTATTTTCATTTTCATCTCCGCCCTTGGGTCTCCAACATCTCAACTCCCGATCCATGATGCATCGCTACCGCTCACCCTACACCGCACCGCCATTTATAACTACAAAGCTACATTCTAATGCCATTGAACCGCCTCCCACAACTACAACAAAACTGCGAGTGTCGACTTCCAAGGCTTGATGTGTTATGTGTTGATATAGTTACAGTGAAGATGTGTGCCAACACTGCTGTCTACACTTCAAATACATGCTGCATCATCTACAACATAATAGAATAAACTTAATATATCACAATGATAATGCTACTAAACAGGAGTTGTTTTTGTGTGTGAGGATAACATCTCAGTCTCAGTCTTTTGGATTGACCACAATTTTGATCTTGCAACAAAGTTGTCTTGTCAGAGACAGCAGTAGAAAGCCACTCTTCAACTTCAACAGCAAGAGGCAGTTGGAAAGAAATCTTTGGTGTGATTGCAACACTTGGATTCAAATTCAAATGAACTACTATGCACCTGATAAGACTGAGATGTGCTGTACTATTTATGTAAACTTTATTCTACTACCGCTGTCGCTGTCGCTTAGTCTTTTGTGTGATGGGCGATCTATATCTGCAAAGACTTCTGACAATAGAGTTGCTTGTAATGTAGGATTGAGAAAGACTCTAGTGGGAGCTTTGTCCCACCGCCACCAGCGTTTAGGTACTTAGCTGTGCTCATCTTACCTCCTGCCTTCCACGCAAGCATTCATGTTACCCGAGCTGCTCTCTTGGCTAAGAAGATACAGTCCCAGTGCTCTTGATTTCCAATGTCTTGCTCCTCCAGATCATCAATACTATCAAAATTTGACTTTTTGCATTGAAGATGTAAGAGCTTTGGAGGTCAGTCCTCGCCTCAAACAGCGGCTAAAGATTCAATCTTCAACTTATTCAATCTTCAACCAACTTCAACTGCATCTTCAGCGGTCACTGTAAGGACACAAGGAACACAGAGTCACGTTGGAATTGGTAGATTAGAGTCATCAAAAGTCATTATGGAGTCATTCCTCCCGCCAAAAAATACACTCTTGATTTTGCTTGCTTCACCACCTTCTCACAACACGAAGAGTTCGATCACTTCTGTGGCAACAACAGCAGAGACACCCCAAGTTATCTGCCGTGCTCAGTAATAGCACGTGGTAAGCTAGCAGCCGCTGCCCTCTTCTGTGGATTTGATTGAAAAATGTCGGCTATATTCGATATTGCCGTGTGTTCGTTGATCGGAGTGGGATCTCGGTGGAATCCTTGTTATTCAACGCATGCTGCTTATTCCTTTCTCTATATAGAGAGAACTCTGTTGGCTTTGTACCATATCAGCTTGTGTGTAGTTGTATGATTGCGTGTGCATTGTTGCGATACCTGGTGTTGACATTATGAATTCGTGTTCCGTGTCTATTTTTGTGTATTTGACTGTCCCATCTAACTTCTTTTACATCTAGTGTTTTTATGTGCTGTGGCGGAGTTGTGCCTGGCTGGTGAAATCTTGTGGTTGATTCCTGACCGTCCCATCTAACTTCTTTTATATCTAGTGTTTTTATGTGCTGTGGCGGAGTTGTGCCTGGCTGGTGAAATCTTGTGGTTGATTCCCTTTGCATCTTGGCGTTTCTTGGCATAACGATTCACTGCGTGTGTTGGAAAAAGATGATGCTGGCTGTAGTAGATATTCATATAATTTCTTCCTTGCAATGTTATCCTTGTCCATTCGTCTTTTCTCAACATTTGCTTTCTCTCTCCATCTTTCTACTTAATCAATCTAATAATCGACGTCAGAAAACTGCTGGGCATTCGTGATGATATCAGTACACATCAAAACAAGAAGCACCAAGCAGCATTTGCATAGATCAAGTTTCCAGAGAGTGGAGAAAAGACAATACGCAATACTTCTATCATGGCGGAAACAGTACACGTGTGGGTCAAAACCTCCATCATTGAATCTATATTGAATCCCAATGCTACTCCCAATACTTGGCGGTTGGGGATGCATGGCAGTCTGTGTGAGTTATATGATTGTTGTCTTGATGGCTCTTGATTGATTATGTGGTATCATCGCTTGAGAACTGGGTGCTGCTGCTGCTGCTGCTGCTGCTGCTGCTCACTTGTGCTGTTGTTGGTTACAACTACTTGAATTTTACTACTTCCCCAATGGATAGGTATCACTTGAAATCCTAATCTTTTCTATTGATTGTTCATCTCTACAAATGCACAACACACAATGATCAAACACTACACACAAACTCTCTACAGCAACAAACGACAATGACGACAATATAAACTGGGGTTGGGCCAACGCACAAATCACATCCGACTTTCATCCCAATCACGATGGATCTATCGATGCATCCTCCTCCATGTCCATCCTTATTACGGATGAAAACTCGGAATTTCAAGGGAGAGAATTAACAATACCAGGAAAGGACATTGAAAATCATGTGGTCATGGCCAATATTCATCACGGCAGCAATGATGAATTCATCGCCAAACAAGATGGAGGAGAAGGCGGACATTATCCCAATGATTTAATCACATTAACACACCTGCACGAACCGGCCGTAGTCCATTGCTTGCGAATGCGTTACGAGAAAGATGAGATATATACCGCCACGGGTCCTATTTTGATTGCATTGAATCCGTTCAAAAAATGTTCCATGTATTCTGATAAAGTTATGAAGCTGTATTGGGAGAGGGGAGAGATGCAAATATTGACTGGGAATGAAGAGGAAGATGGTGAGGGAGCATTGCCTCCGCATGTGTATGCATTGGCCGATGCCACGTATCGTAGCATGATGCTCAAGATGGATGTAGAAGGGAGCAGCAGTAGTAGGAGAGTGGGTTCGAATGCTCAGAGTAGTTGTGATCAGTCTATATTGGTTAGTGGCGAATCTGGAGCAGGCAAGACTGTGACTACCAAGTTTATTATGCAATATTTGGCCACTTTGAGTGAAAGACGGGCGGAGGCCAAGGCTGCTGCCAACAACATGTCGTACAAGACGAATGGAACGAGGCATGAAAGGAGAGATTCATTGGGTACTGTGAATATTGAACAGCAGGTACTGCAGTCGAACCCAATCTTGGAAAGTTTTGGCAATGCCAGAACTGTCCGCAATGACAACAGCTCGCGCTTTGGCAAGTTCATCGAGATTAGATTCAACCCCAACGGTACTTTGGTAGGTGCCTCTATCGAAACCTATCTGTTGGAGAAGGTGAGACTCATCTCGCAATCCGAGGGTGAACGAAACTATCACGTCTTTTACGAGATGTTGGATGGGATGAACGATGAAGATTTAGAACGCTTCTTACTGAATGATTATACTGCCGAGGATTTTAAGATGACCAGTTGTTCGGGGACGTATAATAGACGCGATGGGGTGCAGGACGCTGAAACGTATGAACTACTGCGTGATGCATTGGAAATGATGGGATTCTTGCCGGATCAGCAGAATGATGTGTTTTCAATTGCTGCGGCTGCGTTGCATTTGAGTAATTTGACCATTAACCCAATCAAGGGTGGGGAAGAATGTGAGATTGATTTGGAAAATTCTCATCTTGACCCAGTGCTGAACTTGTTAGGCGTGACGCAAGATAATCTGAACCAGGCAATCTGCTATTTCAAGATTGAGGCGAGGGGACAATCCTATACGCGGGCAGTGCAAAAAGACAAGGCCGAGAAGGGGATGGAGGCTCTCATTAAAGCTACTTACTCTGCAATGTTTGATTACATTGTGAGAACAATCAATTCGTCGATCACGGTGAAGAAGAAAATCAATTCTTCTGAAAGTACAGGAAGATCGAAGACAAAGGATGCTAGTGGAGCAGGTATGAAGCATGATTCGCATTGGTTCTATTCATTACTTACACCTTGATCTTACCAAGAATTATCTCTTTTAGTGATTGGGGTACTTGATATCTTTGGGTTTGAATCCTTCAAGCAGAATTCATTCGAGGTGAGTACTATTGATTGGCTCAGACTTTATTTGTGTGCACTTCTTACTGGTATCATACTTTGGCATTGTGTTCATAGCAATTATGTATCAACTATTGCAATGAAGGTACGAGGTTGATTGTTGCATTTGCTTGCAGTCAATCATGCGCATTCTCCTAATACATAAATGCCTGGTCTATCTTTCATTTTAGCTTTGCAACAGCAATTCAATCTCTTTGTGCTGAAGAATGAACAGGAAGAATACGAACGGGAAGGTATTAAATGGTCGTTCATTTCATTTCCTGAGAATCAAGATGTTCTAGATTTGATATGGAAGAAAGGATATGGCATCCTCAACATTCTAGATGATCAATGTCGAGCACCGGGAACTACTGATAAAACATTTGCCAACGATTTGTATCAAAAGCTGACCGGCAAGCCGCGATTTGAGGCGAACTTTAGACAGGTTGGAGCTAGACAATTTGGGGTGTTTCATTATGCAGGTGAATTCACTTTCCAAGTCACTTGCAATGCCTGTTCTTAGTCTCACGCTTTCACACATAATTTCCAGGGTTGGTCGAATACGACACGGATGGCTTTGTAGAGAAAAACAGAGACGAGTTGCCTCGGGAGGCCACAGACCTTCTTCTGTCGTCGTCGAGCGAGTTTGTCAAAGAGCTTGCATCGATCATCAGCTCAGCCGCAGCTCCAGAAGCAGCGAAATCTTCATCTGCCCGCGCCGTACGAAAAAAGAGTGTCACTGTTGGTGCTCATTTCAGTAAACAATTGACTGAGCTACGAGCAAAGATTGATTTGACTTCTCCCCACTATGTTCGTTGTCTCAAACCAAATGGATTGCTCGTTCCAGATCATTTTGATCCGTTGATGATTGTAGAACAGCTACGTTGTGCTGGAGTCGTCGAAGCAGTTCGTGTAAGCCGAGTAGGTTACCCCCAAAGGTACAATCATTCTCAGTTTGTAGCCAGATATCGAACTCTCGGATTGGATGCAATGAAAAAGGCTGGAAGAAAGCTCAAACCTGTAGAGGCATTGGTCAATGCGATTGGAACAAAAATGGCTGCCATGGAAGCCCAAGCTCAATCAGACTCATCGGAACACAAGTCATTCGCAGACTCATTAGATTTGTTGGAGGTTGGAATCCAAGTTGGTAAAACAAAGGTCTTTTTGAGACGGAAAGCATTTGATGTCTTGGAAAGGATGAGAAAAGATTACATGGCCACTGCTGCAATCAAAATACAGGCTACTGGTCGTGGATATATAGAGTTTAGAATGTACAAAGAGACAAAAGCCGCAACTCTTATCTTGCAGTGTTGGTGTAGAATTAGTCTCGCGAGGCAAACTGTTCAAGCTCGTCGAGAATTCATCAACTCTCAACGTATACAAAGTGCTCGGAGAGGCTATGTGGCGAGACGAAGTTTTCTCTGTGCGCTAGCCATTTCTCGGTGGTGCCAAAGATTGCACCGAGGAGCAATAGGCCGTGCCCGCTATCACCAGTTGAATAAAGTTCGAAAAGCGACTGTGATAGCAAGCTACTGGAGAGGTTTGCCGCACAGAAGACGGCACAACAACTTAAAGTCGTCCGCCTTGATCGTTCAATGTGCTGTCCGATGTCGGATATCTCGTTCGATGCTGAAAGAGCTGAGAGTCAATGCAAAGAGCCTCCAGAATGTGGCCCAAGAGCGGGATAAGATGCGTGAAAAGATGGAGGAAATGCGACTCGAACTGGAGCGTACCAAGATAGCTCAGAAAGTAGCCGAGGAAGCAGCCAAACTGAGAGAACTGTCTAGCGCAAGCGGCGAGTCAGTTTTGGTCGATTTGCGGGCTGAAATTAGCAGTCTGAATGACCAACTTTTGGAAGTAAAAGATTTGCTAGAAGAAGAGACGCAACGATCAAGTCAAGCTATGGCTGTGGTTGAGTCTAAACAGTACGAGTTGGCGAGTTTACTAGCCACAAGTGAGGAGATTCAAAATGACCTGCAGTCAGCAAGATCTTTGATTGAAGCCAAAGACAACGAACTCATAACTCTACGAGAATCTCTGGCTCAGCAAGAGTCTCCTTCATCAGACAGTCAGCTAGAAGAGGTTCAGCAAAAGCTGAACAAAGCTAATGAAGAATGCAGCCGGAATGACGACGAGATTCGCATACTCAGATCTCATCTAGAAGCCGCACAAACAAAAATGCCACCTGAGTGCCCTCAGAATGATGAACAAACAGAGAAGACAGTTCCATTGGCCCAGTATGAGATGTTAAAAAAGGAGGTTGATTCTATGAAGCAGCAGCTAAAAGAAGCCAAGAAGAATGACGTGGTTGAGTATACTTCCCTCTCACAGGCAGCTAAAACCCAACAACTTAAAGACGAAAACGAACGCCTCCATCGTGAACTAAAACAACATGCGACACTGTTGAATGCAAACTCTAACGAAGAGAACTCCATTTCGAATCCAGACACTGATGCAAGTGACCGCAAGGAACAGGCAAAGCTTAAACGAGAGATTTTAAAGCTTAAAGAGGCTAACAAAACGATTCTCGACACTGCCGAGGAGCAATATGCTGCACTGATGGGCCTTGAGAAAGAGAACGTCAAGCTGCGGAAAGACATGGCAAGCTTACAGGAAGCCAGCTCGTCCTCGGAATCTTCATCCTATTTGCAGCTGAAGCGTCAGCTTGATGAGGCTAACAAGTCGTTAGAAACCGAGAGAGCACGCGCTAAAGAGGATTCCAATTTTGCACTGAACGGGTATAACCTTGCGCATCAGTCAATCTCTGAAGAAGAGCCTACCGATGATGTTAAAACTCTGCAATTTGAGATTGAACGACTCCGTATTGAGTTAGATGCTGTGACTGATAAGAAAAATGGGGAAGTTGTTGAGCCCAAAGATGACATAGCTGAAAAATACGATGAAGTTAAGCGCCTAATGAAAGAAGGAATGAACAAGGATATGAGAATAAAAGAGCTCGAAAGCCGTGTCCAGAAGCAAGAAGAGGAATTGAAAGCCATGCAAGATGACGACCTCACGTTTGGTGTACGGCATGAAGAAGAGGAGACTGATATAGCCACAGCTGCTAACGAAGGCCTTAGGAGTCTCAACGAGGAGCTGGCAAAGGAGCTTGGAATGTACAAACAACAAGCCGTGGAAGCAGTAGAAAATCTTATCAAAGAGCGAAAGAGATCTGAAATGGAACTCAAGGCTTTCTCAGTAGCCCTCAAGGGTGTAGACGATCTTCGAAACGCTGCTGAACAAATGAGCAGAGAACTTCACTTCATCAAGATAAACGGTTACGTCCCACCAAGCGGGTTGAGCGGAGAAGACACCTCCGAGTCGGTAAGAAATGCCATGTCAGCTATAGAATCCATGGCCGTAGCCAGTCAAAGCATCGATCACCCGTCACTTCCGGAGAATAACGTTCCAACACAGCAGCGAGGATTCAATCTCTGGTCAGTAATCAATGCAGTTGTTAGTCCTACAATGCTTGCTGAAGAAGTGGTACCATCACACGGAGAGAAGAAGGGACACAAAAAATCTTCCAAGGATAAAAAGCGAAGGAAGAAACGCAGTACTGAGGGAAGTATCATCAGCTCCTTTTTCTAATGCCAATGATAACTATATATTAAATGCTCTTAATACATGAACATTACCTGGCCTGTAACCTTCCATTTGTACTGACATGTCAATCATTGGGATAAAGTCTTTGCATGCTGCGCTAATGTCACATACTTAGCCTTTTCGGTAGTTAAGAGAATCTCCATTTCCAATTTTGAGTGCCTCATGATGTTAATACAGTTAGACAAAGTCCATTGTTTAGTTGGGATTAGCAGTCCAGGAAACGTGATTTGGTCGGCTTCTTTTCAAGTATTGGTTGATCTGAATTGTACCCTTGCCAGATCTAGTGGGGCTATCTTTTAAAAAACGTAAAATTGGAAATGC
>JALLPI010000914.1:0-13515 GCA_036939935.1 Cyclotella atomus
ACAAATAGACCAGAATTACATTGAACTCAATGGCTTAGATACTTTACTCAAACTTCGCGTCCTTTTGTCTCTCTCTTTTTCCTCCTCTTCGTTTTCCCTTCTCTCTCTACCTCATGAGGTAGCGCTTACGGCGCGAATTAGCCGATTTTTTCTAAGGAGAGTAGGAGTCTTAGCATTTATCAAAGAAGGGTGATTCGGCTCTATTGACTATATCCAATTGCTTTCCGTTCGTTTCAGGAACTCGTCACACGTCTTCAACTTCAAAGCTAATTGTTACGTGAGGGAGGAGCAAGACCCAAACAGTGAAACCGAACTTCGGCTTTTGTAGAGTTGGAGACATTCGAGTGGAATTATAAAAGCTTGTTGGTCCGGAATTGGCATATCAAAAAATAGAAGTTAACCCTGATATATGAAGCCGTTATCCTCAAATTGGGTGGCCCCTCTGTGCGAGAAATGCTGAGACGACGCGAAATTGAAGGTTTTGTAAAGGAAGAAATCCTACCGGGATGGTTCGGCATCATGTCCTGACTTGTTACTAATTCCTACTTGTTATTTCACCTTTACCTTTAAGTTCATACGAAAGTCAAGAAGCGTTGATGTCACTACTTGGTCCAACTTCTTTTTAACACAAAAAATCATTTTCATTTCATCGCCATCGCGTTGCGAACGCCGGCAGGCCAAACAAACTCACAAAATAGCAATGGAAGACTTGGACCTGGACGACCTTGGTGATCTCGACGATCTCGAAAACCTTGAATGCGATTGGGAGAACTCGTTCGAACACTCGCTAGAGAACTTTGCCTACGATCCTCCGGCTGGCGACTCTCATCAAAATGGCACTTACACTTCCTCCGGTGCAGCCGTCTCGCAGCAGCTCGGCATAGATCCATCGGCATCCACGCCCCCACAGGACAGCACCTCGTCAAATGATGCAGCTCAGATTCGCCTCGATAGGGAAAGGGACGGACGCTGCGCCGACTGCGGAGCTCAGACACATGAAATCCAGATGGATCCATCTGGGAACGGACGGGCCGTCAAGATCCCCCTTTCTGTCACTGGTGAAGTCCATCGGGGACGGTGTTTGTTCTGCCATCCGCTGCCACAGAACCATAGGGCGTCAACAGGATCGTCATCACGGCAAGCGTCGCAGGGGCGGAACAAGAGACAGATGGATCCCGCACCGACGTTGGATGATTTACATGAGTTGGCAAGGAATGGGCGGTTTGAACACGCCAACGATACCCACGAGTACAACAGATTAGCCTCCAGTGCGTCTGTGAGCAGTCATACGAGCAATCAGAGCTCGTATTCTCAACATTCTGCACCGGTCAATTGGGGAGGGAACGGGGGGCAACCGTCCCAATACCAGCAGCAGCTCCTCATGCAGCAGCAGCAAATCAGAAATGGGTTCTCTCAAGAAATCATGGATCAATACAACCAGATTCAGAGACAGCAACAATATGCGGATGATGCGGGGAGCGTCTACTCTCAATCTTCTCATGCATCACAGGCCTCCTTTCATTCCAACCAGTCACATCAGTCACATGCCACCTATAATTCCTTTATGCAGCACGGCCAACAACATTACGGTGGTCTGAACAACTCCATAAACTCCCAAGGCCAAGACTTTAATCCCATAATTGAAAACATTCTAGTTCAGATGCAAGATGATTCACTCAACTTTGAATCAGTCGTGCATGCCATGTCCCAATTTCCCTCACATGCCCTCATCCAAGAGAATGGATGCGCCATCCTCTGGGTACAGACTTACAATGCCGAGATTTGCCGCGCATTGACCAATGTGGGAGGAGTGAACACCATTCTTGAAGCGATGAGGAATCATCCCCATGTGGCGAGGTTACAACGTGCTGCGTGTGAGGCATTGCGTAATATGTGTGGATTGCCTCTGAATCGGCAGATATTGTTGAGTCAGGGTGGGATTGCAATTTTGGTGGAGACGATGCAACGTCATGCCGACGATGCTCAGATACAGAGGAGTGGGTGTACGGCATTGGCGAGTGTGGCTGAGGGAGGGATGGAGTATAAGATTGGTGTGGCGGAGAGTGGGGGGATATTGGCTGTTATGAAGGCTGTGGAGAGTCATCCTGAGAATGATTTGGTGCTGAGGAGTGCGTATCAGGCTTTGAGGATGTTGGGTTATAATCCGGGGGCTGGTGGATATTAAATGCTTGATGATATGGTGGAGGTCTGGATGTTGAAAGTGGTTAGCAAACATGTGATTTTATGATTATGATGGCAGCCCGAATGACATATTCAGAAGATTTACTTGCAGCAATTGGGCTTGCGGAGTCCAAAGATGACGGCTTGGAGCCTTGGCAAATCTTTTGTCCTCGGTGATCGGGCTTTGTTATTCTTTGACTTCTGCGTGGGTACATAAAACGATTGAGTGTTCGTCATTTTCTTCTAGACGAACAATTTCTGTTAAATGCGTCGTCTTGAGACGAGCTACATATTGTCCATAATGACATTAATGCATGAAAACCGTACAGATTAGTATCTCTAACTTAAAGTCTATCCTCGACATCTTCCTCTTGTCTATCTCGGTCTATCAATCACAACTTGAGAAGAAGGAAGTTTTTCTAAGGGAAAGGTTGGTGGATCCTTGCCAAATAGCCTCTGAAATGAAGTTCTCTTAATACCATCCATTGCAAATGGATCAGCCTTCCTAGCCTCGAGCAGAGCGTCTATGTCAGACTTTAGCTCTTTCTCAATGTCTTCATACATCTGTTGGCATGATTCCTTGTCCTTTGGATCCAGTGATGATGTATCGAAACTTCTTCCAAATAGGAAGTAATGCCTGGCTGGAAATGGTTTTGGGACTGCCAGTGGTGGAATGAAGAGCTCATCACTATCTTCGGCATCGAATCTGGCTGAAGTGACATTCTTAGAGAAGTTAGCAAGGCTTTCGCCCACTCCAAAAGGCAGCTGCAGCAGTTCAGGTGCGTCAAGTAAGATGTTAACTGAGTCAGCAGCACCAATTGCTGCAAGAGGAACCTGCAAATGAAAAGCCATAATAATCAGGTATAAGTATTTATGTTGAGGTCATGGCATAATGGCATGATAATATCATCGATCAGTCAACTCACGATGGTAGCATTAAATCTGGCAGCGACTCTCACGAAATCAGTTTTTTCAGGCCAGTATACTTGATAATCTTCGTTCTTGCCATGTAATGCTTCCCTGACACCTCCAGGAAATAGTAATGCAGCTTGACCTGTCTGCAGAAGACGATAGAAGTTGCGAGGATTCACTTTCACTGCGCCTAAAACAGAGATACTGCGAGTGAGATGGGACTGCGAATGTACTTCCAATAGACTAAAAGAGACTCTTACCAAACATGGGAAACAAGTCTGGATCAGCTACACTGTCTTCATTGAATTCCCATTTTCTCTTTTGTGTACGAATTTTCGGGTCGCCCGGCTGAGCAAAACCATTCGCCGCGATAGGATGCATCAAACCTCTTGCACTTATTCCCCGCTCTTCGAGTAACTGGGAGATTATCATGCCCAAGTCCTGTCCAAACAATTGATGGTTGCCGACAAATAACAACGGTTTGTCATTTGAGGGGACGAGAGACAAACCTTTTCGGCGCTTGCCAGTCACTGAATCGGTACTGAAGAAGACAGGGCTGGCTCTTTCTCGCTGGGGCTTGACTCTCTTTTCGATAACCTTGTCTACGATTTCTTTTAGAGGGAGAGCCCAGTCGGTAATTGGATCATAAGGCTTCTGATCATCTAATGGATTGATGTGAGAGTCCAGTAAAACCTCTGTCAAGTTCACCGAGTCAAGTACAAAGTGGCCAGAGCCCAGGATGTCCATTTTGACGCAGTCTGGAAGTAGTTTGGCAAGCCTAGTAGCTTCTTCTTTTGTAGGCAGCATGTTATCATCGTTTCCCGCTATGACCAGTGTTGGTACATCAAGACTGCTCAGCCTCTGCGGATTATTCACAACTGATGTACCGACTGGGAGCCACTTCAAAACGCGATGCTCTACTGTAGCAGCAGGTAGGTACTCAGCCAAGATTCTGAACCCGTCGGAAGACACTGTGAGAGCGTTTTGAGGAGTATCATTGACTGCATTTCTAAGGATGAAATCAAGCATATTGGACAGCTGTTTCTGACTCGGAACTGTTGCTGCTAGGCTCATGCCACCAAGCACCTGGATCATACGACGTTTCAAATCTTTGTCAGTCACTCTTCTGATAAAGACAGCTTAATTGGGCAAAAAGTCCAAAGCGATTGACTTACAGAGTATGGAGTAGGCAACTGAAGATCACCAAGCAGTCTGAAATTACCTCTGTCATCAACAATCTCCTCTTGGCTCTCTAAATATCGAAGCGAAGTGAGCAAGGGAACAAACTGCTCCCAATTCGTCTCGTCAAATGAAGTGGCCGGATTCACAAGCACCATGCCCTTAAGATTGATATTGTACTTGGATGATGCATTTAATGCCATTGTGACAGCACATGCCAGTAGTCCGCCAAAGCTTTCTCCAACAATCATTACCTGCCTTGAATTCTCGTGCGCTTTAGAAGCATCATCTACAAACTTTACAACCGAGTTCAGCAGGTCAGAGAAGGATAGCTTTGTGTTGCCTTTGTCAACAGCCATTCGCCACAATTCAAATGAAGAAGATAGATCATCGAACTGAGTAGCGGCGGAGATGCCAAAACCGTCAAGGCCGGGCAGATATACCATGAGAGGGGGTGGGTTTGCAGAACCCACACGTTTTGCGCGTTCAGTAGTAGTTTGCTTGTGAATAATCGTCCAATCTGCATCATCTTCATGAGTGATTGGCGTTTGCAACCTCCAGTTACCATCCAACTGACCATTGTTCGCATTGTTTACATTCTCAGAAAAGGGAGGAGCTACATATGTGAAGCTCAATCCATTAATTTCTCTACGAATTGATCCTCCTCCTAATTCAAGATCTTGGTATAGTGATCTAATGTCCACAACAAACTGCTCGAGTTCTGACTTTGACTTTTCGGTAGAAGTTGTAGGCTCGACATCTTCGTTCACCGCAGTTGAACTGGTTATAGCGTTGCTGTTTGTGTTTTTATCAACAGATCTATCACCGTCTAGGTGAGATTGCGAATCTACTGCCGCCACAGACATGCCAAGTACCGTTACATCATGATTCCTTGCACATTCATATTTGCTGGTAACGTCCACACAATTTACACCAAAACTAACTCTGTTGCTCTGTAGCGGTACCTTGAAAGATACAGCTTGCCCTGATAGCAGTGCTATTGTTACGTGATAGATCCTCATGAATGAGATATTGTAGTATTGCAGAACAGTTTGTTGAGTTGGTCAATGAAAGTTAATGGATTGAGGCGAGGTGAGTCAGTGAGAGAAGTGCGCTGCGATCATATCATCATGACAGGTACCCAATAACTTTGATCTAGTCAAAACCTTCTGTCAGGGTGAGTATTAGGAATGCTTTTTTAAAAAGCATAAGCTGTGGCATTAAAAATCAATTGCTTAGGTGGGCATACATACTAAGTTACTAAAATGTCTCCTTGACCACTTCCTTCCACAAGTTTAACTTCTGTAGGAGGTGAGAATTCAACACCATTTCTTCTGACGGCACGTGCAATTGCTTCCATTATTTCTTGTCTTGCCTCATGATAAGCACCAGTTCCTGGAGGAACACTCAATTTGCAGTTAACAACCACTTCAAGCCCTGTTGGGCTGTAACCCGTCCAATTAACACGCAATTTTCTAGTAGCATCAGAGATTACTTTGTCACATGAGTCGGCAATTTCTTTCTTTATATCAATGACTAAGTCTGGGATGACATCCAAGTAGTTGTACGCGAAAGAAAGAGATTGTTTGACCTGACTGATTTTCAATGTGGATAGATTGCTCACGCGGATGTTTGAAAGTTGCGAGTTTGGTATTTTTGTGATGATTTCATCATCCGCTGTGATAGAGGGACGAACGGACGAATACTCAGATGAGTGTTGCCATGTAACATATGACAGGCATAACTTAAACTTGCCTCGAACTACCGTGCTCAGCCAGCCAACACTAAGCACTGTACCAGTAGTTCCTGCAAAGATATATTGACAGAATACAACATTTTGACTTTTAGATTATCAATTAACTGGCGAGCAACAGAATGTAACTTCCTCACTCACCATCTCCCAAGACAATCTTATCTCCAGTAAGAATGTTTCAGATGCATCGATGAACAAATATACTCATTTTTTCTAAACAATACTATTTCACTGCCACGTCTCACCTTGTCGCCAACATTGAATGCATCACTTGTTGTAATAGCCAAACCATTGAGCACACGCTTTGCCAGATCTTGTAGAGCTAATGTAAAAGCAAGAGTTCCAGCACCACCTAGAGCAAAAATAGAAGATAGTGCATTTCCTCTCTTGATTTGAAGTATATCTAACCAGATGAAAGACAGAACTCCAAACAGGAAGAAGTCACTGATCTGTGGAGGAAGAACATCGATGGATAAGATGAATTAACAATATGAGCCCTCTGTAGCCACTACCAATAGTACTTGCCTTGTCAACTATATCAACCTGACCTACTGATTTACTCTTAGGGCCTATTTTGCTTGCGTAATCAAAAACAGCTTCGAAGAATCGACGTTTGTACAGCCTAGCTCTAAATGCTACCCAGGTAGCATAAATAAGCTTGGCCGCCAAAGTTGAGAAGTCATTCTGTTTGCCTTTGAGTTTCGCAACTTCCAAGACGATCTCGAATGCATCCAGAAGATAGCAAACTAAACCCAACTTGGCTGCTTGCCCGAGGTTCTCTTCTATCTTCTTGGTAATGCTATCATCATACTCTGTGTCTTTCTTGAAGCGTCTAAATATGTTTTGGTACAAAAAGCGACCAATCTTCTGAGAGAAGAATGCCAGAATCAGCATCAGAGATATGTCGAGTGTATGTGTTTCGGAGCGGATGATGGATATAATTTCTTTGCCTTGGCTCTTGGATAGTCGCAATTTATTCCATGGAATCCTTCCCATTGTTACTAGCTTCCTTCCCGTTTCTGGAGTCATATTCAATGATGACTTGGAGACCATATGCGTTTCAATTGATGGACGCAGCACAATGCGGCGGCTCTTCATCAAAGAGCTCGGAAGATACTTGGATCCAGTTGTCTTGATGGATCTATTACTGGGCGTAACGAAACCGGAGGCCTCGTCGACAACCGAAAGGCTGAAAGCCACAATGGCAAATATCCAATCCACTTTCATATTATATCATACACTTCTGCCTTGAGCTGTTGCTTGCCTGCTGCGATGGTGTACGTTGATGTTTGCTCTCATGGTCTCACACATAATGTGAGAGGATGTGAGAGAGGAATGAGTGCAGGCGACGGGCGCCGGCGGGCGGGCGTATCTTTTTCGTTTGGATCGATACCAAGTCACAGACTTATTTTCGCTTACGATGAGAGGAGAGGAAAAGACACCATCAGCAACCGCGGCAGCTCTTATCGTACTTGCTGATTCTGAATCCTTGTTGAATGGTATCGATCGACCTGACCATTTATCATGACAACGGTATTGTCTATTATTACACTCTACTTTTGCTTTCCATTTCCTCTTGACTTTCGTCTCCCACACCATCCAACCAACGAATGAAAACGAGCGGAAGCAATGACGACACATTGCATATAATTGTGAGCAATGCTAAGTTAGAAAAGTCAGTCTCTGTGACGCCCAAGATTTTAGTCAGCCCTGCTCCCAACTCGGTGCCAACCGTCGAAGCTCCGTTGTAAATTGACATGAGAGTTGCAAACAGCACTGCTTCTACTCCCTTTGGACAAAGTCTTGCGGCCAATACCAACGTAGGTAAAAATGCCAGTTCTCCTAGTATTGAAAGTGCTACATCATCTCCGAAAACAAATGCTGCGTCTGGTATTCCCAGCACTCTATTGTAGTGTGAAATCAGCAACAGTTGAGTAAGCCCCAATGGAACGCTGATGATGGACGTCCAGAACAAAACGTCCTTTATTGGGACACTTCGTAAACTCTTTTGGTACAACCAAACTCCAAACAAGCTAGACGCAGCAGTTACTAAACGTACCCTACCGAGAAACTCTGGTCCAAATCCAATATCATTCGTCATGAAATAAAGCATCGCTCCTTCAGACGTCGGTGTTGCTTGCCACAGAAATATAAACAGAACTGGTTTGAAGATTGATGGTTGGCGCAATGCATCCCAGAGTGCAGATATTTGCTTCTTGATAGCTTCAATGTTGTTGTTGTTTTCATCTGAGCTTTCGATAACTGAACCATTCGTCGCTGATGGCTCTACTGTAGTCTTGCTATTGAGTGGCTGTTCTTCGATAGTTAGACTTATCAGAGCGACCAATAAAGGTAGGAAACTCGCAATACCAAACACTTGTCTTGGGCTCATTGTTTCCAACAAACTCCCAGAGAAATATGCTGAAATCAAGCCGCCAATCGCTGCGCTGCCCCAACATAACGACTGCAGGCCACCAGCCAGAGCAGGATCATCTCCACGCTCATTAGCCTCTCTTGTTTTCTGCACCACAATTCCATCTGCTACTACATCAGAAAACGCAATTGATGCAGATGAAAGTATAAACAGAGCAATAGTCGCAGTAAGCACCATGCTCTTTGATGATTCGTTTCCCATACCATCTAATCCATTTGCCAAAATTGCATAGCTTGCAAATCCCACAAAACCAGAGATGGCAAGGTAGCTCCGCCTACGGTAACCAAACAATGGAAATCCATCAGATAAAAATCCATACAATGGTTTAACTGTCCAGGGTAATATCAGTATACCAGATATGGCAGACAAATCTGCAGGCCCTAATTGCAATTCATCTTTCAAGAGAAATGTTTGGGCCAGACGGGCAAGGCCAAGTGCACCTTCTACAAAGTAGATTGCCATTATTGCCAAGATATCGGGAGTTGGCTCGATTCCCAGTAAGAGTTTTTGAATCAGAGAGTTGGTGCTTTCGTGTTCAGTTGCTGATGTGCTACTGCCATTGATGCCGTTGATTTCTGACATATCACTCAAACTTATTCGCTCGTCTACAATATCTTCTGTTTGGGCCTCGTTTGTTGCATAGTTTTGATCATTTGCGTGCAGTGGCCAACTACGTGAACCACGAGACAGTAACGCTGGAGAAGAAAATGACGCTGTCCTTCTTGACGGTACATGATTTACTGACAATGCGGATGCTCCGAAGATATGCTGTCGCTCTGGTGCCGAAGCAATTGCCAGAACTGTTATGATAATGTTCATTTTTGCCGCTGCCGCTGCCGTTGAGCACTGCTCTAGCTCTCTCTCTCTCTAGCGTGCTGTAGTACAGAATGAGGAAAAGGGGGTCACTGCGTAGATAATTAGTACGGTAGAGAGAGGAGAGGAGAGGTAGGAGAGGAGAGGAGAGGAGAGGAGAGAGAGGGAAGGGAAGCCCACGCTTCATTCCCGCCATTTTCCATCAATCCATCGCCATACATACAAGATCTTTTCTTCAGCAACAAACCCGAAAAATTCCGATCCGTGACACTTTTTTTTATTTTTGGTGATTCCCGCAACTCCGCGATNGTAGGAACCCTTTTTTTATATCCCGGGATCGGAATTTTTCGGGTTTGTTGCAGATCAGCAGCGCGCTGTCCGATCTATGATCTAATCAAATCCCTGACAGCCCAACTCGGCAAAAGTTTGTGTTTTCACTAACGTCATGTCGCCGGCAAGCCCATACTTCATTCGATGGCAACATCATCATCTCAGACGCATATTCTACTTTGGACTGATCCTTGTTATGATGTCAATGCCATCCGCACTGCCCGCGTGTTTCGTTGGAAGAACATCGAGAGTTGAATTTTACCGTCAGTTAGTCCTATCAAACGCAAAGCATGTTTCATTTCGGATGGCAAAGGGTCCAGACGGTGACAGAAGGATTTACAACAAAGATCAGCAGTTGGCAACGAGAAGAACTTTCATACTTGCGCCGTCAATATCAATCCTTGCGTCAATGTTACCAATGTATCCGTCAAATGCAGCATGCCTTCCTGGTGATATTCGCACCGATTGCATAGGCGTGTATAAAATGCCCTTAGATGATGCCGCTCTAAACTATGTTGAGACCCCAGAGCAACTGAAGAAGTTTGCTCCTGATTTGAATTGGGTAAGAAGCTCCGTATTTGCCGTTGGTCGCTTTAACTTTAATCTTTGCCTGTTGCTTCAGAAGTCACTCACTTATCGAGTATGCTCTTCAACAGGTTCCACCAATTGAATACCCTTCAACCTACTCAGCAGCTGTTACACAAATAAAGCAGCAACGTGAACAGCTTGATACAGTCAAAGATTTGATATCAAGAGGTGACTTGAACCAAGGCGGGTTGGTTTTATTAGATGTTGTACCAAAGATCTCTTCCAGTGGGAAGGTGATTATGAAGAGTTTTGATACGGCCTTGAACAAAGAAAGAAATTTGGAGATGAAACAACGTGCAAAGAGAGGCAATCAAACATCCGATGGCGCTAAATCAACAACAATAGATATGAAAGCATATCGTTTTGAATATGCTTTGAATGAAGTCCTTGGTTATTTAGGTGAAACTGATGTCCTCATTGGACAGGGGCTAAGAGGGCAGTTGGGTGTATCTGCACCTGCGCAATTACAGATATTGTCAAGTTTGGATGAGGCAAAGAGAGAGTTTGATGAGATGCTGCGTGTTATTCCAGAGAAGATATAAGAAATGACTATATTCTAAGCTATTTGTCGACGGAAGGATGTGTAGCCCTGTACTTGTCACACTCATTTTGTTTCATCAGCATCATCTGGATGTACCAGCAACTGCAGGATCTGCTACCTCTTCATTGCCTTGAAAGAAGTCGCAATCCACAATGTATCTCAACAGTTGCAATGTTAGATGCCGCTCACGCTCCTTATCACGATGTAATAGTTTGTTCAAAAGGCTGGTATTGTTGACAGGTCTTTGTCCATTGCGACGCGATTGACCGGGAGCAACAAGTCCCAATGCTTGTAGTTCGCATTCGTAATTCCTGCGAGA
This sequence comes from Cyclotella atomus, assembly GCA_036939935.1. Lineage (NCBI taxonomy): Eukaryota > Bacillariophyta > Thalassiosirophyceae > Thalassiosirales > Thalassiosiraceae > Cyclotella > Cyclotella atomus. The sequence goes on from JALLPI010000914.1 coordinate 11,051, forward strand.
TTTGTCTTGCTCACTTTGTAAAGTTCTTTTGCTGTCTTCGTTGTGTTTATCTTTTGATTTGTCAGTGTGGAGAAACTTACAGGAGTCGCCGTGGCGGCATTTGCCACGTTTAAAGAATTTGCAGACTCGAGTTTGATCTGCAGATGATGTGGCTGCTGCATAGACAATAGATGGATTAGAGTTCTGGCTCTGTTCATTTACTGCTTCTTGTTTAGTATCTTGTTTCTCGTCCGATTCGTCTTCTTCTCCTGATGATGACGAAGCATATCCAGCCAGTAGTGATGATATAGCACCTGCGCCTTTGATTATTGTGTCCGACGTTGCATCAACCGCACCGTCGATACATTGTTTCTTGAACTTCGCGTCGTTCCGAGAGTCTTCCATGTCCCTCTTCTGCCCTATAGCTGTGCTAGATGCACTAACTGATGCATTGGTCGAGCTGCATGCGGCCCCATCTCTTCTCGGGAAGTGTTTCCGCCTCTCTTCTATCCATTTCTTGACATCATCAGGATGATTACCCACGCATATCTTGAACTTTTGAGTAGGCATCCCTGGCCCAGATATTGTAATTGTTTTTAAACCTCTACCCGAATACTTCTTGGCCATTTTTGGATTGATTTTCTTGGCTGTGTTGCTTGTCTTGACTGCGTCTGCTTCGCTATTCCTATTTTTCTGTTGTGGTGGGGGTGGCGGTGGTGGAGGTGGAGGTGCATAGTTATATTGGTGATAGTGAAAGTTCTGAGGATAATACATTTGGCAATCGCTTGGTGCCATAGGCACTCCGTAATTCTGTTGGCTCATAGTATGGTGCGTTTGCGGATGATGCACTTGCTGAAATTGTTGGTACACGGGCTGGGGCCCGATTGACACAAAAGTTGGCGGAGGATTGCCAAGGGACGCGACGTGCGATGACGGACCTCGCCTAGGCGGTGGCGGTGGTGGAATGCCAGCAAGAAGCCTGTCATCAGGATTGTGAGCCATGCTGTGGTAGAAGAAGTTGAAAGAATGGTGAGTTGTCGAGGAGGGAGCGAGGTCTGATTTTTGTGATGGATATGTGATGGGCAAAATGGCGGGAACCCATGAGAAAATTTGAAAAAGTTCGTTTCACTTACGGAAAACTATGTTTGATAAAGTGCATTCAGTGGGGTTTGAACCCACGCGTACGAACGTACAATGCATCTTAAGTGCAACGCCTTAGACCACTCGGCCATGAATGCATGATTGACAATGATTTTTTTACAAAACTGTACACATAATTGGAGAATTCACCGCTGCTTCTGTAGAACTATGATATTGATCACCAACTCACCTCCTACAAAGGGGATCCACGTGTCCCAACAGATAAGGTCTTGCCATTAAAGCCTGCATTGCATTATCAAAGTTCAGTATCTGTTAATTAAAAGGGCATGCTCAAAGATACTTCAAATAAATTGTAGTAAGTAATAGTTTGTTGTGGAATCGTAGTTTGAATTAAATATTTATTTATAGTGATACACAAGTTAGTATTCATTGCAATACATTACTATGTAACCGTGTTCAGGATATAAATATTTCAACGAATCTCTTCAAAATACTTTTACAACATTGCACACTGTTTCATTTGATAGTTGATTGTTGTATTATTGATGTTAATTGTGTATTGGTGGCGTGTTGGTGTTCGTGGATTCATGCTTATGTATTGTTGATTGTTACTCGTGTTGCCGACGTTTAGGCTGAGATGAAAATACGTATTTCTAACAGCAGATTTCCCGCTTCTGACCAATCAAGATGGATGCGGGAGGTGTGGTTTGTGGTTTGGGTACTGCTGCGTGAGATTGAAGCGGTGCCTGGGTAAATGTGTGAGATGAATCCATTCGATTTGCAACAATGGCACAATTTAGCGAGAACCTTTTTCTGCACTCCCCTACGTCGCCGACACGTCTATGATGATTGGATAGATGAATGATGGGGTGGGAATGGTGGTTGATGTTGATGAGTGATGGGTCGAGGACGAGGCGTTGGCGACACATTATCGTATGTGATATAAATCCATTCGTTTGCAAATGGAACATTTCCGCGAGTACTCACCTTTTTCTGGACCCCCCCACGTCTCTGACACGTCTATGATGATTTGATAGATGAATGATGGGGTGGGAATGGAGAATGTGGCGTTGGCGGTCTGCGGCGATGGATTTTTCTGCGTCCATTATGTCGTTGATGTCGGGGGAGGGAGGGAAGGGTGAGGCTGTGCCGTTGATGGCCCAATGTCGCCAGTTGTTCTTTGTGAGTGGGTAGGACGATGCTGCAGTTTGGTGGAGATTGGATCGGCAGGGGAGGAGATATGGAGCCGCCATGGTTCGATCCAGGGTGGGGGTCGGGCGATGGCGATGGGCGATCAAAATGTGGGGCGCCAGTTGTTGGTAATTTACGTTATCGTCTAGGCTGCGCCTCCGACCCCCAAGTTGTAGACTTCAATTACAAAAGTG
>JALLPI010000915.1:0-13495 GCA_036939935.1 Cyclotella atomus
GAAAGACGAGGTCACAAAACCCTCCGATGGATCCCACGAGTGATCCGGACTGGCCTCGCGTGAATAAGCTCTGCAGCAGCAGCAGCAGCAGCAGCTTCACTTGCTAAGAGCTTAGCCTCAATGGCGCAATGAGGATTTGTTAGGGTGGTCACAATTTCTAATGCTATTAACTAAAGCATATATTAGCTATTCCGACTCCTCATTCTGGCTTTGTCATAATGCTTTTGCTCTCCACATTGACATGTGTGCAAGAAAGAGCTCTTGTCTTGTGTGGGCTGTTTTCATTCACACTCTTGGAATCATTCGTCATAGCTTAAAGATTCTTGGGTATCGGCTTGGCAGGTGTCGAGGAGGTGATCATGAAATGGATTGTGGATGTTATTGTTGCATTCAGACATCAGACATCAATAAAATCTCAAACGCCAAACTGCCTACTTTGAAAGCTCTTCTGCTCTACTTTTTATCCATACTTAGTTGAGGTTCTTGCCCTTCGTTTCATGGCTAGACCACTTGCGGGGTAAAATTCGTGGGATTGGTTACTTTCTTCGTTTTGTGTGTTAATCCTTATACATGCATTTCATACTTTCACTTCAAATATGAAACCGCCAGCCTCCTTTCAACCCAAACCTCCTCTGCTTATTTTCATCAGTGCCACAATTCTATTAACACAATCCAATATGAAGTTCTCTCCTGTTATTCTCGTGATGGCCATTGCTCGTTTGGCATCTGCGGCTGGAAGCAAATGGTCCGCCGTATCTGGCGATGTATCTCTTCCGCCAAAGCGTGCCGTGCTCTCAAACGACGCCTGAGTAGCCTCCAAAGGCCGCCAAATCTGGTGATACATCTAACCTTGAAGACCATCAGAAAAACTACCTCCAGAACCAAAAGAAAGGCTTTAACAATTTCCATGATGAAGTCAGGACCGGTGCCACAGCGAAAGGCAGGAATTGCCAAACAAGCCTACGAGAAGAACCTCCAAGAAGGTAGAGGCACTCAAGCCAAGAAATCCAATGACTCTATCACCGTAGAACTACTTAGACTGAAAGAAGAGGACATCCTAAGAATCGAATCTAGTGGACAACTTGTGCATGTGAAGAAGGGAGTAAAGAAGAACTTCGTGCAGACGCTAGCAGTTAAATTGGTGGGGTGCAGTGCGCGTTGGATACGAGTTATTTGACATTGATGTGACCGGTCCGAAGTATAACGATGCCAGCAAAAAGATTACAAAGGCAAAGGAAGTTCAACAACTGAGAGCTGCCAAAAGTGGCCCCCTGAATAAGTATTTTGCAAAGAAGTAATGGTGGTTTGTTGTTCTGGCTGCCATTTGCTCGGCAGTTGGCTGTGGCGTTTGCCTTACATTACGTTGCTGGATTGGACGTTATATAACCCTATACTCTAAGCTCTGAGATTTCTTCTATGCATAGAAAGCCCATTGGCACCTAGCCTCGTCATCTGAGATCTCTTTTTTAACATTGCCTTGAAGAAGTTGTTCAGTACTTAGCCAGAGAGCAACTCGTCGTAAAAGGTCAGAAATATTGTCAAGAGCTCACCTTTGCAACACGTTTATCACTGATACCCCACTGCTTCGTGAATCCACTGTTTTCTCTCTGATGAATTTCAGGGACTTGTCCATAGTTTTTAATGTGTTGATGTTGTTCTAATGCAAGTGAAGGTTCTTGTGCGAGTGAAGGTTCTTCAGCAAAGCTCGTGCTAGCAGCAGCAGTGATTTCTGGTTTGCGAGGCTTCCAAACATTTCGTTCCTCTTCATTCTCATGATCAAAGCAGCATAGATGGGCGATATCATTACTGAAGATACAATCCAGATCGTTTTCATTGTAGCTGAACTGCAGGTCTTGAAAACAATGCAGTCGCTTTCTGAATGCATGGCCTCTGTACAATCTCTGTACCAACAATGCTGCTTTGGCACGAAACGATTGCCTATAAGCCATCAATGACAAAGCCTTCCGTGAGATGAAACAACGAAATGCATTTTGTATGCAGACTGCAGCGAATTTCTGACTTTGGTTCATCAGGAATCTTCTCAATCCTCGCCTTACATTAATGCTGTCCAACGCGTTACATAACTTTACTGTTGCTCGCATCAACTTGCATGGATTAGGTCTTGCTTTGGAATAGCAGACCATTTGATGCGACGTCAGCACGTGCATTGGAATCGTTAAGTTGCGTTTTAGCAGTTTCAAGATCAATGCAAACCAAGCATTGGAGCAGCCAGAGAGGCACCAGCAAAGAACTCTCCACAAAGTACCATCGACGTGGTAGAACAACATCAATTTCATATGACCACTGTGATTTGTCACCACAATAGCTTGCGCATCGATATGAATTTGATACGACCTCAATGCGATGTGATCATTTTGACGAGCTGTTCTTGTAAGACGTTTCTTGAACAGAAAGCATCGACATGAGTGCACTAGAACATGCTGTGATTTTCTTCTTGACTGAATGAAACTGATCCATCTATCAAGTGCGGAACCAATCCATACCTTGGCAATGATGTTACTCATTGTTTGGAGTATGTCATTGACATATTGTCCGCGACGTGACATATAACGTCGAGCGCTGTGCTGCAGCGTTCGTGCAGCTCTGTTCACACGCAACAGTTCATGTCGTTTCTGATGCTTTACTTGGAGAGTTCTCTGTCTCACCTTCAGCAGTCTGGATTGATTGTGTGATGCTGATGTAGCTTGCTGTATGAGTACATTGAATGATCTATCCAATGCCAACTCTTGGTCACAGGAGCTGCTGATCGGAGCGTCAGTATTATTGGTTTCATCATTTGTTGACGGTAGTGTATCTTGTGCTGATTCTTCTACACATGGGTTCAATGCAGGTTTATAAACTGGCTCTAATTGATTCTTGTCAGCTGTCTCACGACTTTCAGCTGTAGACTCGTCTGCCTCGAATGCAACGCCAGATATTACTCTTGTGGACCCAACATTACGAGTTGCTCGTTTCAGCAATATTGAACTCGGAAGATCTTGTATACTTTTAGCTGATGGTTGCGATGCTGCTGCTCTGAATCCGTCGACATCTTCATCGTCAAAACTCCAGTCTTGATCTACTGCCACCGCATAAAGGTGACCCAATTCATCTTCGAGTTCGGCTATATAAATATCCGTATCGTCTAATAGCATTCTTGTATTTCGGCACCTGATTTTTTGAAAATTTCCTGATCTACTGGCGCGTGAGTGTTTCGATCCCTCTTGCCTGACTCTATATTCGTTACTTCGGCTCAGAGGTTCTCACGAGACACGAGACTTCAAAGCTTATAAAAGCGGAGTACTCACTTACCTGAAACTGACTTCAAAATTTAGAATCTCGCTTTCCAAGATTCAGATATTAAACAGTAAATAATCGAACTCCAACAATGCCAGAGTATGAAATGATCTACGGGGCAAAGGTGAAAACCCCAATCGATATGCCGGATAACATTCTCAAGGATTGTATCGCATTTAGTCTGAATGCTCTAAAAGATGTTCCAGCTGATGATGATGACCAAATTCAACAGATTATTCAACAGATCAAAGAACACATGGATGAGAACTGGGAGCCAACATGGCACGTCGTGAGCGGTAGAAACTTTGGCAGCCTGGTGACTCATCAGGCGGCTAGGTTCGTGTACTTTTACGTGAATGATAGGTAAGGATTGATAATTTTCTATATATCGTGTAACGTTGTCGTTTCATCTCAACCCAACGTTTGTGGTATTTTCTTAGGGCTGTAATGATTTACAAAACATAATCTTGGTGCTTGGTGACCGATACAACTCTATGAAAAACAGCTTTTGGAATGATTTCAAGTACGGCTGGAGACTAGTTCACATAAAGATACCATTAAAATCAAGATTTGCAGAGGCCAGTAAAGTTAGCGGTGTTAGAGATAGGTTGCTTTTCGTCAGAAAGATACTATGCTTTTACCTTATTTCATTGTAGATGAAACGAATAACTATAACAGAAATGAAAAATTATGTGAAGTCTGTGACTCGCTGGTAGACTACTTCTTTTCTCCGACCTTGGCCTTGACTTTTGACAGGAAGCTGGTTTTGGGTTTGGGCGGCTCCGATTCTTTCTGTTCTTCCTTTTCAGTCTGGCCAGAAACCTGGCTAACCCTGGCAGGAAGCAGTAATTTGGATGGTGTTGGAGGTGCAGAGTTACTCAAATCTTGAAGGGCCGAGACGCAATCAAAATCATCATCATCACCTGCCATGAAAAGGCTGTTGTTGCCCGCATCGACTGGCCCCGAGAGAGCGCCTCCATTAAAACCAAGATGGTTCAAAGGTGTATTTGGCGGCAACAACTTCGACGGGGTCATACCCTTCATCGGGCTCTCAGACATGAAATATTGAAATGCCTCGTCATTTGATTTCGCTGCTTCAAGTCCAGGAGTGTCTGGCTTGCCAGGAGTCCCAATCATGCGTGGAGTCAGGGCGCTATAAGCAGCTGCTAGCGAAAAGGATTCACTGAAAATGTTGTCTTGCGAAGGAGATTGGGCAGGTGACCGAGATCGCGGAGATGAAACATAGGATCCAAGGTTGACCTTGACTGGGCTGCCGGACACCTTAACAGAACGCTCGGACGACGAGGGAGTTTCGTTGATATTTTTCTTTGAAGCATTCTTTTCTGTCTTTCGAATTGCGTTCGACATAAGACTTCTCCGGGCTCCTGGAGTCGACCTGGCTTCTTTTTGGTCGTCTCCAGCCGCATTGAATTCATTCAGCATAGAAAGCCTACTCGAGTCGCCATCACCCATGGCAATATCAGGCAAGTGGCTGGATTTGATGGGGGAATGAAACGGTTTGGCATCGTCAGCCAATCTGTTCATTCCTGCTTCCCTCGACCAGTCATTTTCAAGAATCTTCTCGAGACCCATTCTAGTGGTTTCGCCACCAATATTGGAATGGTCTTGACCGTTCAGAATATAAGCGAGGTCTTTTGCAGCATCTCGATCTTGTGAAAGCGGCCTGGATTCGTATCTTGGGCGCTGAGGTGTGGCAAGGCCATGCAGTAGAGCTGCTACCTCTTTGTCATCGTCATCCACAGTGACTTCGAATGAAGAGGTCGGTTTATCGGCAAACGCTTGGGCGGATGGCTTGAGAGGCTCCGACGTTGCGGCCTTTGCGTTGGAAACTGCGGACTGAGGCTTTGGCGATTTGGCTCGTGGATTGGCAGCTGGTGCATTTGCTTTCTTGGGTGCAGTTTTCTTTTGCGGTGCAGGTTTCTGGACTGCCGGCTTCGTCTTTGGCAACACCGATGTTTTCGCATACTTTGCGGCCTCTCTGCCAAGCTCACCCGTTGCAGGACGCTTTATGCTCAGTTTAAACGTGCCTTTCGGTATTCTTCGCTCGAGCACTTGATAACGCTTTCGAATATGACCTCTGTCTCGATGTGGAATGATATGATTGCAGATTTCAGCCCATTGATTTCCCATCATCGGTACTGATTTGAGGATTGCAACGTCCTCTTCCATGGTCCATCGATGGACATTCATGGTTGTTGGAGCTTCTGGTGGCTGTATCTTTCGTATAGCCTCTTGTGTTCTCTCTGCTGCTTCATCTTCAGCAGCTGCGCTGCCTTTCTTGAAGGTAGGTAACGGAGCAAGCTTACCAACGTCGTCAATAAAAATGCCATTGGATTTGTAAATGAGGAAACAAAGGCGATGGTACCGTTGCGATATGCCATTGACGGGGCGGTCGGGCAAGAATCGATCTGACACCAGCACCCATTCCTTTTCACCGTACAAGTTCTGTAAAGAAGTTTAGTGAGCAATGAATCGATTTCCCATCGATGGTTCAGCAGTATCAATGACACTCACTACTCCACGCAAAATCAGGTTGTCTTCACCAGCAGTAAATTGATTCTTGTTCCTGCGCAGTTCATAGCATTGCGCCTTTGTCAGTGTAGAAGTCACGGTCTCTGGCTCCTTAAAAGCTTCAGGTGCATGTGTAAACATGTCCACCATGTCGATTCTACCCGGGACCAAACTTTGATTCACTTCGGTACCAGCATGTCTAAGCAGCAGCTCGCATGCCTCGCCATGCTGCAACACAACACGTAAAGGAGTGAGATCATTGTGCCAAACAAGAAACAAAGTTGAGAAACCACTTACATCAGCCGGGTGCAGAATGTTAATCCCGCCACCATTTCCCTCCTTCGACTGATCCTCCATCCTCACCTCCTTGACACTATTATCAATTGCCAAAAACGTCTCGCGCAATCTAGCCAATCCACGAACATCAAACACAGAGTTACGATGTCTCACTGCACTATTAACTCCAGAAGAAGGGAGCATGGACGACTCTCCATCGTTATTCTCGGTAATGCCCATTTCACGCTCTTGCAACGTTTTAGTAAATGCAGATCGGGTAAGGCGTCGTTCGGAGGCTTTATTCTTGCTTTCATGATTGTTTAGATCCATTTCCGCGTCTGGTGTAGGCTGATTACCGTGGCCATTCTCAGAAATGGCGGACATTAGATTACGACGTCCACCCTGCTGCTGCTGTGATGGTGGTGCACTCGTATTACAGCGATAGGATAACTGGATGGAGTTACGAACGGCATCTTTCCAATTCTGTACAATACCAAAATAACAATAGAGTTGAGATGATCAACCTCTAAGACACACATTGCATCAATCACACACACTAAAGACAGTAATACAAGTAAACTCACCTGCTCCAAATCCTGCAACATACCCACAGCACCATCCAAACATTCTGCCAACTCTTCAGCATTCTCCCCATGATAAAAATCATTCTCGTAATTGCATCCTTTCCCCATATATCCTGGGGCACAAAAGGTCAACTGACGTGAATTTAACATGGATGTCGGTAACGATCCCGCCGTGGATCGACCGTGTCTACTACTGGTAGTAGTACCATGCTGTACTCCATCCTTGGATACTTTTTGAACATAGGCAGCTCTCACGGCAAGAGTAGCTTGCTGTAATAACAATTGATGATGTTTGGCCATTGTTTCTCGTAATCGATTTAGTTGTTGACGTGTCACTTGAGTTTCCGTTGTGCCGTTGACTACGCCTGGAGAAGAGAGGGTGGGAGTCGTCACTACGGTTTGTGTGCTTTTCTTCTTTTTGGTCGATTGACCTGGGGATGTTATGGCCTTTTGTTGTTCTGTGCCCACTACGGCAATGGATGTGGAGGGTGTTGTATTCGAGATATTGTGATGATCCATGGAGGATGATGTGGTGGTGGAAGTAGTAGCAGCAGTATTCCGCAGCGATTTACCGCCTTCATTTGAAATCTCCGTTTGAAGCAACGATGTCAAATGAGCATCTAAATCTTCTTCTAGCAATCCCTCAATTTCACCAAAGACATTGTCTAAATCGAAATCTAGGTCCATGTCCATTGACTTCTTTTTGTGATAGAAAGAGGAGTCAACAAGCATGGCTTGTCTCGTTTCACCTTTGGTTTCACTGCTATTCTTATTGTCCTCATCAAAGTCATCCTCTTCTTCCTCATCATCTTCTTCATCGCTCGTCAATTGATAATCTTCATCATCCTCATCATCCAACGTTCCATCCATCAATACACTATAAGCCACATCATCTCCTACAATTGTACCCACGACATCTTTGTCGGAAGTCTTGGTAATATCCTTGATGCTTTGGAGGGTTCTGAAGGTATACAAGCTTTGTTCGTCGTCCATGCCAGCATTTGCAGTGGTGGTAGTGTCTTCCATTAATCCACGGACGAATTTGGCATATTCGGAATCAAGGGAGGTATCATCTTCTAATGCCGGATGTGTCCATTTCTCTACTGTTTGTTGTTGTGAGGTTGCTGTTACTGCTTCAGCTGCAAATGATGAAGATGCCTTGGTATCATCAACCCCCTTCAACTGCAAAGCAGCAGCCTGCTTTTCTTTCTCTTGCACTCTTAATATCTTATTCACCTTGTTACCGGTACTACCAATAGTAATATCTCCACGTAACAAACTTGCATATTTGGATTCAGAGGTGACTGCCTCGGCGGCTGCGACCAATGCATTGATGCTGGCGGAAGAAGAGCTGTTAACGTTGCCTTGAGGATTGCTATTGAGAGCCAAAGATCCCCCGGGGGGACGGCCCCTCCCGCGCAGTTTGTCGGAGCGTCCTCTTTGATGGCCTCGTCCGGAAGGTTTGGTTGGGGGAGGACCGTGCGGCTGTTTCGTTGTTGTTGAGGGTCGAATTGGAGCTGACGGCTTCGGCTGCTGTTGAGCTGCAGTTAAGCCGTCGGCGGTGGACAAGGTGGGGAATGGAGGTCCTCCCTTTGCTCCGCTGTTGGATGAGGCGGATGTGCCGTCCTTTTTTTGACGGGGAGACGAGCGCGTTGGGGACAGCGGCGTCATACTAATTGTTGGGAATATTCGTTGTCTTGTGCACAAGATTTGTCGTCGGCTTGGAATAATGTTTTAATGGCAGGCCGTTCTCTCTAAACTTTTTGACAGGGTGTTGACAGTGAGTTACTATGGTGCGGCGATGGGGTTGGGATTGTCAGCAGAGGAAGGACACCATGGTCTAACAGGCAATTATGGAAATCACAGATGGCTCGCTTGTCGCTCTACTACGTGTTGCTTGTGAGAATGGCGCGAAAGTTTGTTCGATTCCTATGTAGAGATGAGGGAGTTGGATTGAGCGCGCCATTTTTGGTAGACAGACCTGGAGGATCCGGGCCTCTAATCGGGTCTCCCAGCTCGCCTCGCGTTTTCCTCGCGCTTTCCTCCGGTCCACTCGCGTTCCATACAATTCCCTCGCGTTCCCTCGAATCCACTCGCGTCTTCCTCGTTTCCACTCGGGTTTCCTTGGGTCCACTCGCGTTTTACTCGGGTCCTTGGTTTTATTTACTACGCTCTCCTCGCGTTTTACTCGCGTCTCCTCGGGTCCACTCGTTTTCCCTCGCGTTTCCCTCGCGCTCCCTCGTGGTTTTCCCTCCCGTTCCCTCGCGATTCCCTCCCTTTTTGCTCGGGTCAATTCAGAGGATCCAGTAGAGGCCCGGATCCTCCAGACTTTAACTGCTTCCCCCTCTGATTTCAGAGAAGGCTGATTGCAGTGTGCCATTATGCTGCATTAGTTTGGACGTTCATGCGGTGATGTTTCATCAATGTCTTGATCGATTGGCGGAGGAGTTGGCGGAGGAATCAAGCCCCCTTCACTGCTGCTGGTCAGGAACACGAAGGTGAAGGTGAGGGTAGTCTTATTAGTGTTCCGCCACGGCTTTGGGGGCTTTATGTAAGCCAGCCTCGATGAACAAAGTTGATATCAACAATGTGATGAGAGATGATGTGATGGGGCTACATAGATAGCATTTTGTGGCATACTTTCAAACGAAGAGTTATTAGTATTAGGGAAGGAGCTGCTGGCCAAAGTTGTTTTTAAAGTATTTATTTTGTTGAAGCAATGATAGTATACTGGTGTGGACTGTCATTGTTCTTACCACATGACGCTTGCCAGTAAGCTCCATACTCTTTCTTTTATGTGCCTTGTGGTGTGGGATGTGGGATGGGATGCCAAATCAGCACCTGCTTCTGCTTCTGCTTCTTAAAACTTAAAAGCAAATCACCAATAAAGGCCATGGCCAATACAATCAGTACCATTGTTCGGTCCCTACTTTTTGCAGTAACTCATTGCAGGATAACATCTCAAGGTTAATTTACCAAATAGGCTTTACTGACTACCACTTTTATCACCTAGCTTATGAGATGATCAAGATGAGAATGAGAATCTGTCACCTTTCAGTACTTATACCAAGTTCTGCATCGCCAGGATCAAACTTCTTGCTGACAATTCTCTAACCCAGTTCATGGAGATCACATTTTAGTAATGTCATGCACTCTCTGAGGGTCAGGCAAATCTGGATCTCATAAAGATTAAAGCTGAGGATACAGCCATGAAATAAATAAGTGAAAGTATAAGTGCTTCTCATGACAATTAGATTTAAGTGTCTCTGGTTGAGACACAATCACAAGAGGACCTGCAAACAACAACATACTTCCAAAACCTGTACATCTAATTGCCAATGAGTTCTCCACCAAGAAAATCCATGCTTACTGTTGCTTAATGACCGCACTGTCTTTCATGACCCAAATTTGATCAATGACCCTCTTGGGCGCAAGGCGCCCCCTTTTCCCTCCTCCTCCGCTTTCGCTTTCGCTTTATTTTCGCGTTCTCGCCAGCCAAGAGCAACCATGGCATAAAAGCCACAACATTCCCATAGATTCCCATCATGCACGACGATCAATCCTCCATATCAACAGCCAAACACATTTACGAAAATGTCCAACACGCATCCGCCGCCCGTCACGGCAACGCCCTCTTCCAATCGTTCTCCAGCCAAAGCAACAACAACGGACCGGTGCGAGAGCGAAGACAGCGTTCCGATGCCACCCTACGAAGCAGTATCAACACCATAGACTCATTCGTTATGACACCTCAGTCGAGTAGTAGTCAAGGAGTAAGCGCCATGGGACACAGGTTGATACATATGCATGGTCCGGAAGAGGAGATGGAATTGGATCGAGAAGAGATGGGGCGGTTGGTGTCCGGTAGAGATGAGGACGATGAAGAAGCCAAGGTGTTCGCTGGGAATGGCTTCAAGAAGTTGGATGCGCATTCGGTGGGAAGCAGCTCCAGGCATTCTGGTTCGGATGGAACCAAGTCTGTCAGTAGAAGTACAATGATTTATTCGGATGAATCTACCTTGAGTAAGGAAGAGAGGGCACGGAACCGTTTTAATGATAGATGGTCTTCTCCGGCATGTCAGCGTGCATTGGTGTTTTTGGGAATTGCACTTCTTTTGGCTACGTGTCTCGTCTTTACATTTGTGAAAATGTCACCTAAAACATATGATGATTGGGTCGAGCCTAATCGAGATGCATACTTGAATGAGGGTGAGTGATATTCATCTTATCGACCTCAGTCACTTTGCCAATCTCTAACTTGTCTCTAACTCAACAATGCGTCAAACAGGCATAGATTGGGCTCCCGGTCCTGATGCGCCTCCACGTTTTGAAGGAGCTCAAGTTGACCCACTCATTGAGTCCTCAATAGCTAACTGGGCGCTGGGCACTCTACGTGTTTCATCTGAAGCCACCATAGATGGCTTGGGAAGTGTTTCCATGAGTCAATTGGTGCTTTCCAGGGACGTCCCACTCTTTTTCGGTACGGAATACACAGGTGCCAACATGCTTGATTTGATGTTAGGACAATGCTTGAACTTAATTCAGGCTAGCAATGCTGTTGATTTATCAGATCTTGCAACAGAGAATGATCAGATTTCCTTGATTTGGTCAAATGGCCGGAAGTACGTGAACGTGGACACTACAACCACAATTGGGATTGATCGAGCGTACGCAATTGGACTTGTAACAAGTGGTGTGCCCGATGTTATCTACTCTCCGCTTCTATACGATGCATCATCCCTATTCTCTCCCAAGAATCAAGCTCGACTATTCATGATCATGAGACATCCTGTTGAGGCTCAGTTTGCACGATTCAGATATCTCAGAACTACATCTGTGATGGATATGCCTGAACGACATGATGAGTTGTCCAAGATGACATATCAGGAGTTTGCTACTAGTGAATTTGTAGACGAAAACTGGATGACTCGTGCTTTAGTTCACAAGGTGTATGGTGAAGTGCTAACACCAACAGATGTTGGAACTGCCAAAGAAATATTGAGAAGAAAAGCTATAATTGGTCTCTACGATGATCCTGAACGGTCGTTCAAGAAATTCGCTCGATACTTCAATTGGGATCAACTACGAACTGGTGGTTCCTTCACTGATGATACAAGCAGATGCTTCAGGGATGTTATAGAGTTAGCCAAGGGTAAAGATGAAATTCTTGGTACGTTGAATTTAAAAGATGATGATGCCAAGGAAGGCTCGGAAGCTTGGAAGACCCTGATGGAGAAGAATAAATTTGATTATGAGCTTTACATGTATGGCCGGCATTTGTACAAGTACCAGCTTGGCCTTAGTTAGCTCCGTGTACGCGATCCAAGAAGTTACGACATCTAGTAGTCGATAGTAGTGCAAAAAAGTATTCTGAACGAAAAGTAATGCGTAAACCATAGATTGTTGAGGACACTATTTTACTTTACATATCATGAGCTACAGCTTATCGGGTGAAGCCTTTACAGTCTGGCAATCGAGAGCTAATGAATATTTACAACTAATTTCCCTTGCAACAGGACTTGTTTCTGTTGATAGCTGCTGCTGCTGAAAGCTCTTCAAGAGTGAAGGGACATATCCAACGTCCGGCAAAATAAGATGTGCTCCTGAATCAAGAAGCTGGTCTACTGTACCACTTCCTGTAAGCACACCTATGCAAAATCCAGCTCTAGCAGCACGGGCCATACCTGTATCGGACGTCGTGTCTCCTACTACAATGCAATCGTGAGGATGATATGTATGCATTCCAGACGATGCTTGCTGGCATAAAACCCGAAGAGGGAGGGCACTGGGCTTGCCTAACAGGTAAAAGATTGAGTGTAAATGGAGAACAAAGAGATGAGAAACAGCATCAGATGCAGAGAGGTCTTCATATTAATGAAATGTTCTTACCTTCCTGTACTTCATTTCCGCATATAGAAAACTGCACAACATGATCTATACCCCATCTCTTCATTGCTTTATTGGTTCCTGCACGGTCATCAGATGTGCAAATAGCAACAGTGTAACCAAGTTCTTGACATGCCTTCATCATTATTGCCAAATCTTCGAATAACGGTGTGTCGTGCTCGTGTAAATCACCAAGCTCTAAATGCCATTGCATCACCAAGTCTCTGCTGATTAGAGAGGTCCCATCCATCAAGTCTTGATGCTCAACAAGAAACTCATAGACCAAACTAACAATATCGTCCCATGTACCTGCAGCCACAGGAGCACTAGGTACGACATCATTCGCGGCGGCATTCCATCCAATCTCAGTGTGAAATACATGTACGAGATTCTCAACATTCCCAGCTCCTGCAAACATACTCTCAATTTTCGAAGTCATATGATGTACCCACCGGCGGAGCGAGCCAGAACAGTCACCTAGAGTACCGTCCTTGTCGAAAACAACCATTTTTGGCTTTGACGAATCTTTTAATCGGTTGACAAATGCAGTTGCTGCACCAACTGCTGTCTTTGAACAGTAAGGATGAGAAAATGGATTGTCATCATTTACAGACCCGCTTTCGTGCAATTCCAATGGAATAGATAACTGTCTAGGGAGAAGCTTCATCGTGGCATGCAATGATGATGGGCAATGAAGGAGAAATGAGTGAACGGTCGATGTGAATAAGAAGATTATGGCACCAGCGATGAGGGAATAGTAGAACAGCATCGCGCCGTTCATGGCGAATCGTTTCATCGTCACTCGAGAGTTCGTCACAACAGATTCATGAGTTCCATTGAATCTCTCCTATCAGTTGTGCTATCTATTGACCCTTTTCCAAATTCCCGCCCTCTAATTTTGGGCCGCTAAGTGATTTTGA
>JALLPI010000916.1:0-13465 GCA_036939935.1 Cyclotella atomus
CTGTCGGCTTTTGGGAAGGTGCCGATGTCGTGGGACTCTTGCTAGGAACAGGAGTTGACGATGATGGCAGACATGTGGGCAAGATGGTAATCACGTGCTTGGATGCTGTGTTGCCCAAAGATGTAGTAAACCTCACTGCCCCTTGTTGATCAATCAAAGACAGCGCAGCGTCACTCAAACGACCCAAACAGTTAGAAGGATCTGATACAGATTGGCAGTATCTGTTGATGATAGCCATCGAGTCAATGACGAAGTCTTCTTGAAGATCTACCATCCACCAAGCATTGGCATCGGATATAGCTGTATGGCTGAAAGTGTTGTTATTGTTATCAACCGCCTTGGTTGCAACATAGCTGCTGCTGTGGGTAGAGGATTGGGTAGCATTCTTGTTGAAAGCCACATTGACACCGGAGGATAGAGCTTGGACTTCAAACATTTGAATGACAGCACCCGTTGTTGCTTGGATTTTGACCTTCGTAACATCAGAGCATATTGAGGATGATGATGGAGAAGTAGTGCTGAATGTAGCTGGACTCTTGGTAGGGACAGGTGTTGACGAGGAAGATGAGCACGAAGGCAAGATAGTTATCACGTGCTTGGATGCTGTGTTGCCCAAAGACGTAGTGTACCTCACTGCCCCTTGTTGATCAATCAAAGACAGCGTAGCGTCACTCAAACGACCCAAACAGTTAGAAGGATCTGATACAGATTGGCAGTATCTGTTGATGATAGCCATCGAGTCAATGACGAAGTCTTCTTGAAGATCTACCATCCACCAAGCATTGGCATCGGATATAGCTGTATGGCTGAAAGTGTTGTTATTGTTATCAACCGCCTTGGTTGCAACATAGCTGCTGCTGTGGGTAGAGGATTGGGTAGCATTCTTGTTGAAAGCCACATTGACACCGGAGGATAGGGCTTGGACTTCAAACATTTGAATGACAGCACCCGTTGTTGCTTGGATCTTGATTTGCTTAATATCAGAGCAGGAAGAACTTGTTGATGGTGATTTCGTGGGTGATAGGCTCGATGCGCATGGTATATTTGGAAGTGTAACTTGAACTTTCAGAATAGAAGTCGTGTCGCTAAGATAAGTGGTGTGGAGTGTGTTTCCTTGATTATCAATCAGTGATAGCCTCGCATTGCTCAGACGACCAAGGCAATTGTTGGGATCAGCTTGAGACCTGAATAAGTCAAATCTTTTTAGCTACACAGATATCACACGAGCTTTCAGGGGAGAACAATCTAACACAACTCACCCACAGTATCTATTTAGAATGTTCACTGACTCAATATTATCCGATTCATCAAAGTCGACCATCCACCAAGCATTGGCATCAGCTACAGATGTGTGGCTGAAAGTATTTGCCAGGCCGTCAACCGCCTTGGTTGCAACATAGCTGCTGCTGTAGGTAGAGGACTGGGTAGCAGTCTTGTTGAAAGCCACATTGACACTGGACGAAAATGCCTGGACTTCGAACATGTGTAGAGGTACACCAGTTGTTGATTCCAACTTGAGTATCCTTGCGCATGTCCCCGACGATTCGGCATACTTGGCTCCGATCAAAAAGAACGCCAGAAGCTTCATGTTTGGTGATGTACAAAAGACAGATTTATTGGCCATGAGCTATCACGTCAAACTTCGAACTCGAAGGTGAGTAAAGAGGGGTAGTGCTGTTTTTTCGGTTATTGTTGAGTAGTGCTGTTTATTTGGTTATTGTTGAGAGGGATGGTTTACTAATGCTAAAGGAAAACACATCATGTGAGTAGAATTTCAATTATAATGTAAGCGGGAGGGAAATTACAGGACAAGACATCATAACTTATTGGCCTGAACACTGCAAATGAAAAGGCACTGGCTACGAGCAGCAACAATTGCACGCACAACCGCACAGCACAGACGCAGTCAGTGCCTCTAAAACTCACCCTACCAAATGACAAATCTCATTAAATTGCAAAACAATATGTCTTAGAAAGTGTATTGATAGACGATAACAGTGCAGCACTGTTTTATGTGAGGGTTGATCTGAGTTGATGGACGAAACGACAGAGCAGCGCAGAGTCCAGCTAGCAATTTGGGACATAGATATTGTTCTTGGCTTGATCTGGAACAGGATCCAGAATGATGATGGACATCATATCCGCTATCCGTGATCGATGACTTCTTACATATCTTTGGGCTGAATGAAACATATCATCTTCTTCTGATTGGTCACTTGATTCTCGAACAAAATCGATCTTTCACTCAAGCTTCTTTACGCGAACGTGGAGTATTTATCGTTCGACCAAACGAACGAGAACACTGGGTTCTTTGGAACAGTAAAGATCTATCTCCTTCGAGATTCATCGTCCTTCAGAAACGAGAACTCTGATTTAGGGGGCAATGGCTGTATGCATGCTATGTGGAAATGGAACAAAGTTTGTATGAATGGATGGAGCAATGAGCTGTGAGTTGAAAGCTGAAGAGTCTCAATATCAATAGAGGTAGAGGGGTGTTTCTATCTAAGGATGTTGTCAAGAACATTATGGGTATGAGGGTGACACCAAACCCGGAAGTAACGGGTGAGCCCAGCAACAAAATTGTATCAGATGAGCCTACAGTACAACTGATCTCGGGGGATATTCATGCGGTCATCACACTTCTTACATGCAGTTATCCAATTTTTGACTTGTTCCACGCTGATCTACAAAAAGTGTCAACCCCACAGGCAATTTAAAAGTTGTACTTGAGTCCACCCTCAAATGTTTTGAGAAGAGCTCCCATCTAGCCACTCCGATCAACCAATTCAGGAGATTTGGCAAAACAATTTTATTGAAAATCGAAACGGAAATAATAGAGTCAATGGAGAGTCCATGGCTGGGATTGGAGGACTCTTCAACAAAAAAGAGCACTGGACTCATGATCAACTTTTAAATCGCCTGCAGGGTTGCCACTTTTCGTAGCGCAGCGTGGAAGTTGAAAAATGGATAACTGCACGTCAGAAGTGCAATGACCGCATGAAGATGCAGTACAATTCTTGAAATTGAGAATCATCCATCTGTTTGGCTGCATTGTTGTCATTGTCGGTCTCGGGTAAGGGAAGCTCGTTGGTGGTATTGGAACAAGGCAGGACGTTTAAAGCGCGGTGCTGGGGGTGGCATTAGGATGAATTCGTCCATTGTTGGTTTGTTGTGTTGACCAAGGGCGGCCAAGATGAGGGAAGAGAGAGGATATGCGCCTCAATCACCAACTGTGTGCATCTTATAGATGTTTTTACAAAGGCCTTCAACATTGAGAAAGCTAACCAAGCTAGATGTCTTCCTTCACCATCCCTCATACACCCTGATCAAAAAGTCCACAGCAAAGACAAGTGCAATCAATCTTGTACACAACAAGAATCTATCCAAGCTGGGACAAGTGGCTAAGTGAGCAGATGAACTATTAAAATAAAAAGTTGTTATGCTCTTATTAGAGCTTGAACTAACAGACCTCAATGCTAAAAAATAACACGGCCATGTTGGAAAGAGAATGAAGGACAAGGATAAATGCGGCAAAAATGATCCAGAAAAACCACTGTGTGTTGTTGTTATAGGTTATAGGTGGTTCAAAATGCACAACTGTATAGCAAAAATTCTTATGAAAGTAACAGCTGTGTTAGCAATGTCAACTACCAATCCAATTCAAATTGTAGCTATAGCTGAAAATCTCAGATAAGGAACTCGGTAATCAACAAAGCAATATGGTAAGCAATGCACCACACCTTTCATAAGTCTTCAACTCACAATCGTCAGTGAGTCATCAGTGAGTCATTTTTATGATCATCACACATCTTGAACTCCAACTAGCTTTGGTTGGAGTCCAACCAACACAGTATATTGATATTACCCATGTGCTTCTCTGTTATACATAGACCTGTTGGGCTTCAAGATTCCTTATGCCAGCTCCGTAGGAGTGAAGAGCTGATAATTAAAGAACTGGGCAGCAGCAGTTCAAAAACTACCAGCCCAAAATCTGCCCCCAGTTAGCGGGCAAAGCATGCGAAAAGTCAGTCCCATCAGAAGAAATACTCCTTTTTTGGTCGGTGAAATGGCAATCTGGCTGGTCAAAACACCCTGTATAGTACCCCTTAGCGGGTCTTTTCCTACGTGGGACTGTGATGTTTTTTCGGGATACAAACTGTATCCGAATCGGATATAAAAGCCAAGAAAGGCACGGAAAAGGTATATCTTTTGTTCACTGAAGGAGTATTTTTTTCAAGTTCTGAAAAATATACTATATTCCGTAATGTTGGAAGTATATTTTTCAATTTCACCGTGTTTTATACTGTATACTGTAACAATCCGTCAATTATTCTGTATGGAAGATGGAGATTTCGACGGCGATGTGCTGGGGCCTATCAATGACAAATCACTTGGACTGGAAGAGAGACTGTTGCATGATGAGGCCGATGGAGATTCTGAGGGGCCAGAAGATAGCGATGTTGACGGCGATGTGCTGGGGCCCATCAATTGCAAATCACTTGGACTGACAGTGGGACTGTTGCTTGGTGAGGCGTGAGGCCGATGGAGATTCTGAGGGACCCAAATATGGAGATTTCTACGGCGATGCAATGAGGCGCATTGTTGGTATTGCAGAAATTGTCACTTTGATTCGCATCTTCAGTTGGCTCACTCCACTCTGATACTTATGTATGTTAGTGTTGAAGTATTTCATTGCATATATTCCTGTAAAATACTACCTTCTCTCACCTGAGATTGGTACCCGTTGGTAGCAATTGTCTGGGGGACGACGTGGGAGAGACAGTTTGGCTAGATGTCTGATTTGGTACCGTGTTTTTGGTGAGGCTGTAGGTGAAGTAGTTGGGTCAGCTGTAGGCAGGGGTATAAAATTGAAATGCTAGAGAAAAATAGCCAAGCAACAATGCAGGAGTAAAGACTAACCACAGGAGGCCATAGGTGAGACATTTGGACTAAGTTTTGGGGAGGACGCAGAAGAGACAGTTGGGCTAGCTGTTGTCCCACGTTTTTTGGGGAGGCTGTAGGTGAAGTAGTTGGGTCAGTCATAGGCACTTGTTGAGTGGTTGCTGTCTTTTTGAATTTGCTGGTTTTTCGATCGCGTGTGGCTGTAGACTTCTTCTTTGTTGGATGATTGCTGGATGATAGATTGGAGTTCTGATGGGCATGGTTGCTCGGATCTGTGGTTGGTCCCGACTACTCTGAGGAATGTGTATTTTTGTAAGTGTGAAGTATTTCTTTCGATATATTCAGTTAAAATACTGCCTCTGCTCACCTGAGATTAACACATTGAGAAAGCTCACTTGGATTCGTTTGTACCTCATTCACTCCGCTATGATAAATGTGAGATCGGGAGTATTTCTTTGCGTATTGTATAGATCAGTAAAATAATATTACTTCTCACCTTATATTGGTACCCACTGGTAGACAAAATTGTTGTTCGGCAGATAACTGTTCATCTGTTGAATTCGAATAATGAGTTGTGGATTTCGGCGGATTGATTTCCATGTTGACATTCGCATCATGCACACTGGATTAAATGGAGTCATTGCTGTGTGTTACAAGATGAGAAAGGATGTTAGAAGTAAGGATGAATGTAATCAGAAAAACTGTATAGGATACATATGTGGCTGCTTTGGCGGTAACAGCAGATTCCGCAGGTGCGACTGTCACTGCTCTTTTCCTTTCTCTGCATTTTTGTGATCGAAATCTTTTTCCTTTTTCTTTTTCCATCGTCCAAACCGTATTTTTTATTCTCTTTCTTTCAGCATCCTTTTTCATGCGTTCAACTAAAAAATCGGGCACTTCCGCTCGAGTAGATTCGGATGGATCTGCCATATAAATTGGACTGATTGCTTGTCTGATCACCTTCGCTACACATGACAAATGACGCAGACCACGTGTATCCATGGAAGAATCCAGGGACCATTGAGCAGGACTAGAAATTGGACAAAATAACCCCGGTTTGAAGGATCCTTGAGCATAATCTGTTGATGATGCCCTTTGAAGGATTTCTTTGTTGATATCGTAATCCAAAATGGGAACAGAGAGTGGAGAGCGGGGTTTTGGGAGGGGGAACATTCGTTTTCTTTTTGCTGTGACGATGCTTGTGCCCATAACAAGTCAATCCTGGACATGTATATTTTGTGCTGATGTGCCAATTTTCGTTTTTCCATCTTGATGGGAGACGTAAACGTAGAATTTTGGAAGGACAGGCATGTTCTGGTCCGGAATGAATGAATATATGTTCTGGTCCGGAATGAATGAATATAAAATATCAGCATCTACTATGCAATTTTCTGACAAAAATAGCAGGAAACAGTATAAATATACCTTGCACCGAGACGGAGACGAATATAAATTCAATGAATATAAAAACAAAGTGACGACAATTCACCATGGCACCCATTCCTCTAACACACTTTTGTCAGATCCGTATTATCGATAGGACGAGGATAAAGAGCAGTATTTGATTCGGTAGTGCCGAAAAAATACTCAAGCGCAACACAACAGAGACAAATAATTGAACGAATGCTAAGAGCAGTATTTGATTCGGTAATGCCGAAAAAAATACTCACACGCAAAACCACACACAAAACGACAGAGACAAATAATTCAACGAATGCGAAGAGCAGTATTTGATTCGGTAGTGTCGAAAAAATACTCACACACAAAACGACATAGACAAATAATTCATCTTCCTTGCTCCACCCAAGAATCAACCAACACAACAGCAATTAAAAACATAGCACAAGCACAAGAAAAATGTTGTATCAGAGGCAGCACATTTCACAAGCAAGACGCGCAAGAACGAGGACAGAGCAGCAGTGATAGCAACAAGACATCAGTTCAAAGCATCATCTAACCTGTTACGAGTCTTCGGCGAATCGGGTGAAGATGTTGGGAATGAATGCGATATGAGTGGTGAATGGCGGACAAAGTGGCAGCGGCGGACAACGGAGATAGTGGCAGAGACAGTCTCTGTGGCAAAAGGCTCAGATGGCATGAAGGGCGCTGGAGAAGTTCCTCTCGTGTGAGAGAGATTCGTGACGCAGCAACGACACGATGCACGATGTGGCGGATATGGAAGCGGCAGCCTCTGGTAGCGATGTACAGGGGCCAAAATCAACGCTGTTGGATGCGGCGATGAAAGTAGAGACAAGCATGGAAGGAACAACTGCAATTGGTGGGGTAATGAGGGAGATACGAGTGGAGGAAGGTTGCTGTATCGATCGTGGATTCGTTGTACTTTGTGATGCATTAGAAACGCTAGAGAGAAGCGGCAAGACGTGAGAGGGGGGAGGAGAAAGTGGACGGAGGTGATGGGTGGTCGCGGGAAGACTGACACATCTGATCTTTCTCTTAAGAGGAATCAGTACTTTATTTGTTCTGTGGCAGCTGCTCTCTTGTTCGCGCGGGAGCGTGAAGGTGTTTTGATCTTTTCGGCATAAAGAACTTTCACTTGATCCTGTTTACAAACATAGACTAATAGATACATAAATCTCTTACTCTCTTGATGGGAATTTGTCCAACTTCGACAGCTTTGATAAAGATATATGACGGCAACCACTGAAGAAGCAGCAGTTCCGCAGTTTTGGAGCTCGCCGCGCTGGCCGTTGCAATATTATTAACAGAGCCCCTAGGTATCTGTTCTCATAATTTCTTTCAATGTATCATCTTTAACCTTTTCCAAGCTTGTTAAGTTACTATCAGGATACTCAAGGACAAGATCTGAAGTAGTTCCTAAAGTGTGCCTTTCATATGGAACTATGTTGCGACATGCCTGCCTCGGGAAAACCATCTGTATCTTTTACTCCAATCGAGTTATACAGATACAGAGGAATTGACCAAAATATCTGAGGTTGGGCCCAAAATTTTTGAGGTCGGGGCAGAAATCTTTGATGCTAGGGTCTAAATATTATAGCATTCGTTAATTCATAGCTAGGTTGCAAATTCCAGTCGCTAGAATTTGGTTGGAACCCAGAATGAGGCCCAAAGTTCCGGCGGAGCGGTCTCAGTTTCGGTCGTTTTCTTCAACTTGAAGGAGTAGATACTCAGTATCCAAATCCCTCAATGGAGATTCTGACATCTAGAAGGTTACAAGCACCAGTACCGCTTCCTTATTTCCACCCATTGTATTTGCTTCTGTATCAACGGAACACAGAATAGATACATCAACAAAAATGTCGGGCGATAGACAAAACTACATGTCCCTTGTGGAGATGGACGATGATAATCAGCAAGTCATCTTGATTTTCTCCAGAAACTTGGAAGATATTTCACCCAAAGAACTTAACGGATTTAGTAGAGATCTACTCTGTTTCTTGGTTGCCAGTCGGAACCGAATTCCATTCTCTACCCGACGCATGCCTGATATACTGGCTGATGTGATGGATAATCAAGCGCAAGGAATCTCGCTCATAGAAGAGGAGATGAGGCAGGCGAAGGTATTTTGCAATGGTGACGATACCGTGGAGGAGATGGAGTCAGCCTCTGAGGCTGCTTTCATTGACCCTTCTGGGTCCTCTCTACCCACCAACCCCACTGATGATTCCATCTTCAATGTGGAATTGTCTCAAGCATCAATTGCACCGTCATTAGCCACGACAATAAAAATGGGCAACGGAAGTCAGAGCAACATTCACCAGCATTCCTCTGACAGTCCGCCTGCGGAACCACCTCCTTCAGTTGTTACTTCAGTGTTAGGAATGATGGAATCAACCCCTGATATTGACACCGTTACGATGCAATCACATCCTACCTCAGCTGCTAATGGATGCCGCAGCCAAACTTCTATGACCACAACCTTTCCAACCTTACTAGAGTCTACTTTTGAATTCAATGATAGCTCAGCAGATTCTTCTCTTTTTGACCTCCCGCCATTGGCAAATCGCACTTCATATGAATCTTCGGATGATAGTTTGACAGAGGACTCCCTCTTTGGTCCTCCGCCTCTGATGAGAACCACCTATGACTCCTTGGACGATTTGTCAGCATATTCAAGTGAATTCTCCAGTCGTGTGCCACAACTGGCTACCCGTTCAGTGAGCTCGTCGGATGGTTCTTCTGTCAGTCCTTGTGTGTCTGTTTGTGAGGGACCGTTTGTTGAAGACGATACCTCTACCATTGCCTCAGAGATGGATATCAATTTTGATGATTTGGGTCCACCACCTCCAGGTTCAGTTTTTTGTTTTTGGGATACTCTTTTTTCAACAAGTTGCATCCACAACTTTCCAAGCCGTGTTGAAGATGCTACGTGTTGGTCACTGGAGACGGAATCAACCGGTTCTGAATCTCTTTCGTCTGTTGATACCTATGCATCTGCCAACCCAGTCCGAACACACCCCAACTTGTCCCTTACTCGAGTAACTGTCACTCCTTGTCTCATCGGCCTTACATTGGACCCTGAATGCAATCACGTCCGCATTGGTGGCCACTTGGTTGACAATGGTGGCAATTTTAACATGACAACTGCCTCTATCACCTGGTTATAATGTTGTGAACATCAAGCCTTTCTCCATTGGTATGGCAGCAAAGGAAACCCAATCAACCTCCCAATGCACTCACCGTGGTGACCTGCCCCTCACAATGCTCGATGGTTCTACGTTATACACACCAGTGTTCTACAACGCATCGGCTTCCGATACAATCCTGTCTCTAGAAGCGATTTGTGCCTCCAGCAATGGCATTCTTGTTCGATGGATGCAGTGTGGCTCGGCCTCTGACCAAACTGGTGGCTCTGTTACTTTCTTTGATGAGAAAGGCGCAGAGGTTCTTACACTATAGCTCCAGAAGTGTAATGGGCTTTATTATACTCCCATCAATGCCCTCACTACCACTACTGACTATTCTCGGCCGTCAAGGATCTCGGATGTCACCATTGCTCCGTCCCCTCCACCGTTTTGTCCCACCGGCTCTCCGAGTATAGCTCTCACCAATCTCCCTCCTCTTGACCCAAAACTACCTAAGCCCACAGCCGTTGATCACGATTATATTCCGAAGTCTAAGCAGATAGAGGCTGATTTGTGGCAAGCTCGTTTGGGTCATTGTGATGAATGACAGTTAAAAGTGCTCCCGATGTCAGTCGATGGCACTCCTTCTAACTTTCAACTGCATCCGTTTGCATCCTACGATTATTACAATCAGGCTCACATCCATAAACATCCACCTACTTGTGGCAAGCACCCTTCATGTGCTGTGGACAAGGAGCAATGCATTTACATGGATTTTGGATTCCTACGGGCATCTCAGGCTGATTACTCCCGCACAGACAAGTCCAAGGAACGGGTCGTCACTTCGTTCGATAGATATAGTTCATACCTTCTTATTGTCCATGAGTACACCAAGTATACTTGGTTGTATTTGTGCGGGAGTAAGGAGCCTACCTCTCCATCTACATTCACTGCTGCTGCTGCCAAAACAAGTCTCGACGACTACATCCTCTCCTCGAATGACTTGCCAGTGCGCCGCCTTGAGCATGAGATGATCATGACGCATGATATCTCTGGGAAGGATATGGAATTGGTTTATCTGTCCCCATCCTCATTCAATGACTCATTTGAAGAAATGTTGGATCTTCGTTGTTTTGACCCTGCCAAGTCCACCACTGCCGGTTTGCTGTGTGAAGTGACGAATTCTCGTGTACAGCTCCGTGGCATGATACCAAGCACCCCTGCTGCCAAGATTCGAGCTTGGTGCACCCGTCTTCATGGTGCATGGATCATTCAAATCAACGATGTGCCCATCAACAGTGTGTCTGACATCGAATCTACCCTGGTCAACCTCAAGTCCATGGGCGTAATGAAGTGCACTATTCTCATGGCCCACAATGCTTTGCGTGATGGTCTTGTCGAGACTGGCATCCCACAGGTCAATGTGGATCAATTGAACGACCGCTACTCGCTTGATAGTTGTGATGTCATGACTCAGGAAGAGTTTGATCGATGGTTCTCCAGCCTGCCTGCCAGCTTCTACGAAATAGTTCGAGATGGGGGGTCCTTAATCTCATTACAGCCTCTCACAAGCTCACGCGTCGTAAGCTCATGCACCAGGATGATTGGAACGAGTGGCATGAATTGGAGTTTTTTCAACTCATCCAAAATGACAAAGAAGTCTGCTGTCTACAACCTCATTTGAACGT
Organism: Cyclotella atomus; assembly: GCA_036939935.1. Classification (NCBI taxonomy): domain Eukaryota; phylum Bacillariophyta; class Thalassiosirophyceae; order Thalassiosirales; family Thalassiosiraceae; genus Cyclotella; species Cyclotella atomus. The sequence continues at coordinate 11,135 of JALLPI010000916.1, forward strand.
ACGTGGTCAAATTGGAGCATGGTCGAAAGAAAGCTTGTATGACGTGTGACGGCTCTACTCGTGGTGGTCAGGTACGCGTTCTTGATGATCTCTACGCAAATGCGTTGGATCAGACTGGTTCGAGAATATTTTATGCCTTGTCAGCTGTTGAAAACAAGTTAGTTTATGGTGCTGATGTGTCGAACGCCTTTGGTGATGCACGTCCACCGAAGCAAGGTTTCTTCATCCGTCCCGATCAGGCATTCAAAGAGTGGTGGATTTTGAAAGGCAGTGCCCCGATTCCTGAAGGATATGTCATTCCCCTGTTGGCAGCTCTCCAAGGTCATCCTGAGTCACCAAGACTTTGGGAAAAGCACATCGATTGCATCCTACGCAAGAAATTGGGATTTTGTTCCTACTGTCCACGAGCCATGTCTCTACAGCGTTTACATTGATGGACAACGTGTGCTTTTTAAGCGGCAGGTCGGTGATTTCGCCCTCGCTGCTGACAATTAAACCATTGCAAACAAGTGTTTTGATCTCATCAATGCCCACCTGAAGATACCCATGAAATGACAGGGTCTCATCTCCATGTACAATGGCCTGGATATTTTTCAATCACGGTGTTATATCAAAGTGTCCATCAAGACTTGGCTCATGAAAATGATGGCTCCGTACTTCAAAGACTGGCTTGAGGTTCCCTCCACTCCATTTCCAACACCGCTTGGCTCCAGCGAATCCTTCATCAAGCACCTCTACTCCACCGAAGGTGACCCTACACCATCCGTTCAGGCTGCATTGGAAAAACAAATGGGTATCAAGTACCGCAAGTGCATCGGCGAACTGATTTGGCCTATGTCTACATGCCGTCCCGACTTGTGCCAATCTGTCATCAAGGTCGCTCAACACAGCGCTGCACCTGCCAAGGTTCATTACGCTGCGGTGAAGAGTATTTTCCGCTACCTTGCTACTACGATGGATGATGGAATCATTTTCTGGTGCACCGAACCCCGTCTTGACCTGTCCGACGATCCACTGCCCAAGATTTCCAGCAAACCTCACAATATCAAGATGGCCAATTGCCCATCTGAAACTGCTGATGTTCTTGGTGGTTACATGGATTCTGGATGGGTCAACTGCCTCATACCCGCCGCTCGTTTGCTGGTCTAGGCTTTCGTCTTGCTGGTGGCCCTGTCGCATACAAAGGTAAACTCCAACCTACTGTGGCCGGCTCATCTACAGAGGCCGAATTTATGATCGCCAGTGATGCTGGTCGGATGAGCCTGTACCTCCGAAGCAGTTTGTGGGATCTTGGGGTTGGGCAGGATGCAGCCACAGTACTTTATGAGGAAAATGGCGGTGCTACAGCCATGGCCAATGCTGGTCGGCCCACTCCTCAGTCGAGGCATATCAATGTTAAATTTTACGCCATTCAAGAATGGGTAGAACGTGATTTGGTAGTCCTCCGTTGTATTGATACGTCACTCAATGTATCGGACCACATCACCAAGCCACTTGGTTGAATCCTTATGTACCGTCATCTTGACTACATGATGGGACACGTGCCCCCTACATATTCTCCCAAGTACAACGAAGTTGCCCGTGTCTACTCGATCCAAGATAAAGAAATTATGGAAGACACTGGTCTACAACAAGTCGCGGCACAAGCAGCAAAATCTGCCGCTCCTTGGGAAAAGGTTTACATGCTATGTATCTGATGCCATTCTCATTTTCCGCTCCGATTCAGTGAATTCACCGGATCGTGGGGGGGGGGGGGGGGGGGGTTACAGATACATATGACTCAGTACACTTATCAGAGTTACTTGAGTCTTAGTTTATGTCAAGTAGATAGCTAACAACGATTACTCTAATACTCTTGAACAGATCCTACATTAAACATCCATGGGATTTCCTGTTTCCAAGTAAAGATTCTGATATCTAGAAAGACAAACCAGTTGCACCTACACATGTAACCCATACTCTGCAACAGCCAGCAGCATGAGCATGAGCCAAACCACTGATAGTGCATAAGACCATTATAACTTACTCAGTTTATCTTTTGTCATCTGAACTAATTCAATAATTAGCATAGGTTCTGCTCCTGTCCATTGACAGCTTCAATCATGACCAGTGATGGATCGAAAGCGTTTGAGGACCAGGTAATATCAGCCCTGCAAGTGAATCTTGTCATTGGGCTAGAGACTAGAGACAAACCAAGCCATATATTATACTTGATTGGCAATGCTACTTATCATGTACCAATTCAGGTGCACTTGCACAATGTCATTGGAGCTATATTATATATCCAATCAGAAGTCTAAGTATCAATCAAATAAACTACATTTCTAATTC
>JALLPI010000917.1:0-16708 GCA_036939935.1 Cyclotella atomus
CGATGTCGGGTGCCGGATCCCACTCTACTTCAACTGCAGTGTCACTAACTACATCGATTACTCTTCCTTGGCACCACCTCAATGCTTTTGTGCAGTTGTCAATATCAATACTAAACAAAACATCAATTCTTTGATCAATCAAGCTATCAACATCTGGGCGACTGAAAGGTTGCAATTGAGAATGCATGCTACCTTCGCCTCTTTTCTCCCGAGACTTACGGGTGTCTTCTGCTTTCCTCTTTATTTCGTCTTCGTTGTCAAGGTATTTTTTGTCAAGATCTTTTACTAGTGATAATGGAGTACCAAGGGCAGGAAGGTTGGTTCGCGTTGGCACATGCAATGGTGGCTCGGAAGGTATCTCCAATGTTTTCTCTTTTCGGATGATATGTTGCAGCCACTTCGCCAATTCGTGCGTTGTATACTTTTTTCCATTTTTTGACCAGGCATGCTTGCACCACTCCCATCCAAACCCTTTCACTCGAATTTGTATGTTCTCCTTTACAGCATTATACTTTGCAGTTTGTGTTTTCAGCTTGGACAATTCAACTGAGACGATCTTAGGATCCCCTTTCCAGCATGCGGCGGAAGAATACATGGCGTGGTAGTATAGAGCATCAATGTACTCCTCCGTTGCTTTCTCAATATTCTTTTGTTTGATCAGTTCTTCTTTCAAGTTAGCCTGAACATCTAACTCTGCTTGATGCATTATGATGGTATTCGGTGCATCCTCCATTGCAATTGACACGATGATTTGCCTTATGTCTTCATCAATGCTATGAAAGAGGCCGGGTCTTGATTTCTTTGACCGATTGAAAAAAGCATTACGTTTCGCATCGCTGACGGCAGAGGCATTACTCAAGTTGATTCGCCCGAATTGCTGGATACTAGCAGTTGTCCCGCCTAAAACACTTTCTGCTTCGTCATTGGTTGCTGTAACTCCTAGCAGTTTCTGCCTACGTTCATCAGACATGCATTCCCAACAATATGGACTCTTAGAAATATTCAAGTACTTCCATGTTGCTTTCTTCTGGTCTGTTAGCTCGGTTTCCATTCGTTCAGTAGCAATGACACCAAACTCTACAGTTCTGTCATTGGTTTCCTTATCTGACAAGCGCACAGGAGCAAAACAGTATCTTCGTACTCTTCCATAGTGCACAACCTTGGTTCCATCTTCTTTGTTTATGACCTTCATTGATTTTGACTTGAACATCAGATGCCAATACTCTTTGAATGATGGCAGTTGATCTTGGTAGCCAGCGAAGATATTCATCATGAAAAGTGGATCTAGTATGAGTTCCGGATCTTTTTTCAATTTTTGCAGTGCATCATACAAGGTAGAAATGACACGAGAGATATCTGCTGCGCCCCAGTTGTACTTTCTGAACTCGTGCGTTTTGCCAGCAAGATATCTGAATGGCATGCAAATAGAAATATGCAAGATAGAAAACAGTCGGGCCATTGCAATCATTTCTGTTGAGGTGAGAACCACAAAAAGATTTTGTTGTAGTATGCTTGCTTGTTGGCTGCTTTGTTTTGGCTTACGTAACATCTCATCAAGAAATTCGATGTAATACGGATAGTTCATATATATTGCCAAGCAGCCTTCGGTGCAGAGGTCTTGACGTGATCCAGCAGCCCGTTGGACATGCAGAAGCAAAGCTCCCGCATAATTCTCTTTCATCCATGCTTTGAAGAGCTCACCGTGACCTTTGGGATAGTTAGCACACAAGCTGAACTCCTTGTCGACTGCACGGATCACAGCACTTATCGACGATGTGACACGTAACATCGAATCAATCTCATCAAGGCTAAGGCGTAGTAATTCATTAACAAACTTTGTTAATGATATTTCTACCCCGCCAAACCATACATTTCTCAGATGATTGGCACAATCCAAGTCAATCATGCCATCAATCTTATCCACGAGTATCCTCCGTAATTTCTGAGCTGTGTTGCATGTATCCGTCATCGCTACACCATCAACAGCAAGTTTGTTTAGATCAATTCCATCAGGAGATGGAAGCAGCGCCGACTTGTGCGGTATCTTCTCCTTCACTTTGTCCACTAACCGCTGCAATCTGCACTTTAGCAACATAATTTTGTTCTCGATGCCATCTGCTTGCGTCTCAGCCCGCTCATCTGCCATGAATATGCAGGACGACACAATCACAGGATCGATTGTATCATCCTCATCATCTCCTAGCAGACCAATAACAAGCGCAGTGAAAGATATCTGCCGTCTTGTGGTGGCATCTGTCCACAACTGCTTCCACGTTTCTGCAGAAGCCAGTTTTATTGCTGCTATCGTCTCGCCGATTACCTCAACAACAACACGGCAGCCCCGCACAAAGTTTATTGATGGCACTTCTTTGGGTTTCGTGCCGTACAGTGTCTCATACATTGTTTCAATGTTTGATGGAATGGAACTGGGCGCAGTACCATTCACAAGCAGCTCACAAATGAGTTGCACAACCCAAATAGGCCATCGCCGGCCACCTCCTCTCTTTCGTGCAGCTTCTTCGTCGGCCCACTCCTTTTGCAAACTTCGCTGCGTCTCTTGTGAAGCTTCACGACGAAGTTGCTTTTCTGCGTGCCATTTCTGCAAACGATCCTTCGCTAGCTGTGTGCTCTTGTGACTGGCTTGTTCTGCCTTGCGCTTTTCCTTGATTGCAGTCCCCAACTCATGGCGCAGTTCCACATTCTCCTCTTCAAGCGATTCAGAATAGTTCTTGAGCATAATCTCCACTCGCTTGGCCTCATCGATCTGTCTTTGCACAAGAGTGCGGCACTTGGCCTTCTCAGAGTACAAACGATCTTTTGACAAGGTTAACAAGTGTTCTAGATTATTATATTTTAGGATCCAACTCTCCTTCTCCTTGGCAACATCGTCACGTAGCTGTGCAAATCGATCTTTCCACTGCTGAATCTTTGCATCGTGTTGCTTTGCTGCAAGATCTGACACAGCATAGACTCTCTCCAGCTCTCTCTTTTGCTTTTGTTTCACTTAATGTTGTAGTTGTAGTGAAAGATGTGACGTTAGAATTGCAGGATTTTAGCAAAACAAATGAAATGGCAGACTCACGTGAGGTTATTTTGGCAGACAAATACTGCCGCTCTTCCCGCACCACACCACTCGCTTTCTTCCTCTCCTTTTCTACTGCCAGATCAACTCTATCATCAATCCAATCGGCCATCATTGTCTCAGCGTCGTCCATCAACGACGCCATCACCAGACGGGACTTGTGCTTCTCGTCTTTCAACGAAGAGGCGAATTCACGTAGCTGCCTCTGCAAAACATCAACCTTCTTCTCGAGCCGTTCTTTTCCCCTTTCCAGTTGTGCAATTTGCAGCTCCTTCTGCGCGAGCTGCTTCTTTATCACATGCTTGGGTGGGCTCTTGACTCTGGATGGCCTTGGATTAGCATCAGTCTGCAGTAACTCGGCGGCGATTTGCTGCGAATTCGCATTCGGCAGACCCAGCTCTTCACGGGCTTCGTTGTAGTCGAAACCCGATCTTTTCCGCTTCCCACTTCTCACGCCGCGAGAGTGGACGCTGCGCTTCTTGCGCTTGGGTTGTTTGGGGTTTGGATTGGCCATTGGTTGATGTTTTGGCCATCAATCCATCGATGGATGGGTATCTCGTTGAGATAAAACGTGTTCCCTCAACTTTGGCAAAGAACAAACTTGAACAGCCCCCACGTGCGTGTTCTTTCCACTTGTTTGCACAATCAGTGTAGTAATGAGAAATCTGACTTGGGTTCAACCTGTCCCTTGAAATGTTGCAAACATAAAGAGTGAGACAATTGGCATGCTTATCTCATTGGTTTAGAGTATGATACTCATGAGAGGTATGCGTGGGAAAGATTCCCTGTGCGCAGATGTACTTGCCTGATGTGCAATTGTACTTGCAACAAACTGTTTTACGCAAGTGATTTCCAGCAAATTGGAACTGCTTTGCTTCAGCAGTCTGCATTTGATATTCACCGCAACCAAGAACCTCCTCATATCCAAGTTAACAACTTCATGGCATGGTCAATGGTTGCTGGCTTACATGCAATTCAAGATATAACATCTGCTGTTGCCAATAATGCAGTCAACTCTCAACAGCAACAAGTTTATGAAGATGGATTGTTTTATGATGCAGTGTCTGAACTTATGGTCCATACCAGGGCTAGTCAATTGGATAGCCGTGCAATTCAGTTATTACAGGCCCAGTTTGGAAGGAAGACACGAGTTGAGCTCCCAGGAGGGCAATCTTTTGATACATGAGCAGTCGCTTCCAATCAAAATGCACACAAGTGGAACAATTGGATTCTGGCGGTGGACCCATGACTTCTGGAGCACGTACATCCATCCCTGGTATGCTTGATAATCTACGACCAGATTACTCCAATACCACAGCTACATTCCAGTTGTGTGTGGTGTGTGGTATTGTACTGTCTATGGTAACATATTCATATCTTCTGCTACATGGGGGGTAGGGAGGTGGCAACTGGTAAGATGATATGTACTTTACATGGTAATCTAACAAAAAATCCATCATTACTCAACATTACTCATTACAATCCAACACTTGAACTTGATGGTCTCTCTACCATAGAGGATAGAGATTTGAGAGCTTTGCATTTGACCCCCCCCCCCCCTCCTCCTCCAAAGACTATTTAGAACATCGAATTGACAGGTGAGTTGGTCGCAGTCACCAACACAAAGGCCAAGGGTGCCTGTTGCCTCAGTCTTCTACTTCTACCATCAGTCGTAACGCACAGGATAGATAATGACAGCTCTATTGAGCTGTGTCTTTGTGCCCTGTTTATATTGAAGTAGGATCGGGCACATCCTTATCTCCTCCAAATCACAATCGTCTATACTAGACTAGAATAGGATAGGATATAGAAGGAGTTACCCAAATGGAGTATTTTCAAAAATCTAAGCAGCAACAGTTACTGTGACATGGGTGTAAACACTGCCGAACCATTTCATTTCCTCCCTATGGGTCCAATGAGTGATGTTACAATGTTGAAAAGGTTTTCAGTGGCTGATTTTAGTCACGCCATCATATCCCTGTGGCATTTTTGCTGGCCAAAAAGTTTGGCGGATTTCAGCTGGAGCCAACAAGCCAAAACCAAGGTTGTTAGCAGCCAACACACCTAGCACGACACTGCTGAACCATTTCATTTCCTCCCTCAATGTTGATTGTTGCCATTAGTGCACCACTCCATATCATCTGTGTGAGTCTAACAAAGGATGTTACAATGTGCAACTGGCACTTCATGCCTGTCTTGTGTCTTTCTGTGCCTTGAATGGAGTACCCTTGGGTAAAAAATGAGCACACCTCCACAGCACAGGAAAAGGTTTTGGGAGCATGTAAAACCAGCACTGGGTTCAATCAATTGCTTTTGTACCACTCCACATTCTCTGTGTTGGTCCATCAGAGGATGTTACAATGTGCAACCACCAACCCTGCAGCTACCGGCCATGCCTTTGTGCCTTAGGATACCGCCATTGTTGTTTGGTAAACAGAACACCAACCTCTGTCTCCACCTCTAGCTGACGTGGCCTGTCGAGGAGCAAGCCTACACCTATCACGTCAGTTCAACGGCACTCAAAGGCCTCCATAAATTTATTTGGATTGCCAAACTATTGAGGCCGGCCTTGAGACCAACTTTACTTATTACTTTGACAATAACTGATGAATCACCTTGAGCTTCTATCCTTTCCCTCAAGTGCCAGTGGGGTGGTGACAAATAATGCAACAATTGCAGATGAGCTAACTGCCGCTCAGCCAATCTCACTATCCTCCGATGTCCATTATGTGCACCTCCAGCTCACTTTTGACTATTGGACTCGACGACAATACTGTCCTCTGTTGTCAATATTACCTTGAGCTTCCGCCTTGAGATCATCATGGAGTCTACCCAACGCTCAATCCACAAGCTTGCTAATTGCTATCATCAGCACTATTGAAAAGGAGGTCTTCCAGCACTTGTGCCCAGGGTGCATTAATAACCCTCATGCTGCTGCCGAAGGCATTACTCAACCTATTCCGATTTGTCTGAGAACATCATCTTGATGACTGCAGTTCTGATTTCAGCAACGCTCCACTCTGCCCACATTTTCATCCATCTCAATAACTTTGTGATATCTGCGGAATCTGTGGCCTGTACCCTGATATCAAAGCCGTTTTTGAGGACTTGTATGATGACCACGCGGAGCTTCATGATTGCAATGGTCAATTTCAAAGAACTAGCTATGCAAAGACCTCCAAGCTTGCAATCTTTTGTTGAAGCTGAACGTAATTCTCATTCTTCAATGAACACTTAGATGAATGCACCAAGGATACTCTCATTCTTTACAAGATGAGGCCAAGAGACAGGCTGGAGCTGTTTCATACAAATACTTCTAGATCTAAAAATCTTTGCAGGAGTCAGCATGGTGAGGATAATAGTTGGCCCATAAAAATGCTTCATCTGGGAGATGTGTATTGGCCAAACTTCTATTTGTGTACCAATCTTCTATTTGTTATGAATACTTTGTTAAAAGTATTTTTTATGAGAGAGAATACCAGAAATTTCTCACATGCACAACTGATTGCCTCACAATGACTGACGGATGGTCTATCACATTCACCAATGCATTTATTACTCGGTCTTTTTCTCGCAACTTGACAGTTTTAGATAATTGGATTCGTGCCATACTTTCAAGGCATTGTAGAGCCAAGAGTTGCTTTGGGAAGTACCATTCATTGTACTTTGTATACGTGCATAGCCTCAGGAGGCTTGATATAACGACCCCAGCAAATCTGATGAGCTGTATCGAAGTAGTTAAACCCAAGTTAGCCAACCAACACAAGAGCAGATGACAAATTATTAAGGGCACTCACGCAATCGGGAGCAAGTGCAAGCATCTTGATAATGGCTGCGAGGTTGATGCCCAATACATCCACCACAGAACTCTCAGATTCTATCACATCAATATATTGTTTAGATAACTGAACTAGACCAGCAATCAACAGAGGTGCCACTTGTCGGCCATGTGATTCGTTTAGCAGTGATGAGGGAAGGCAGCACAGGATGGAACACACAGTCAGAGGTCCCAAGGGTGGGGACTTCTGCGATTTCGCCTCATCCTGAACCACTCTCATCACCGCCGGGAGAGTCTTGAACACTATTCTTTGTCGCCAAAAAGGGTTTCCATTGCACACAGAAATCATACTTCCAAAGGAAAGAGCAGGAAGCATAGATACTTTATCTCTATCTTCACTTTGTAGTGCCAGCTCTACTAATGTCTTCGAAAATGGAAAAGAAGAAGCTCCCGTGCATGCCATTTCGACGAGAAATAATGCTATCTCATCAGCACAGCTAGAGTAAGAACCTCCTTTGCATGCTGATATTGATCCCCATTGGCCAATAAAGTTAAAGATATCATGCACTCGACCATATGCCGAGATATTCTTCCCATCCGAACACAGTATGTTGAGGGATTCAACAAGAGACTTTGAGACCGTATCCCCGATCATTTCAGAAACCGCAAGACCCTCTACATCAGCATCAAGAAATATTGAGAACAGACAAGACGCTGCTGATGCCCTTGATTTCATTTCATGCTTAGAGCTAATGATGAACTCGGAAAGCTGGCCTATCATAGTCTTTAAAACCTCTGACGAGATATCACTCAATAGACCTCTAATATCTTGAGCATTGGATAGAATGGCAGCTAGAAGTGGAGCAATCACACATAATTTTGCTTCATCCCATTGTGATAGCGGTGGAAGTAACTGATTCAAAAGGTCAACAATTATCCCGAACGAGGCTGCGGCTAATGGTGATTCAAATGCCGGTATCAGACACGGAAGAATGGAGTCCGCTCTTTCTATTTGTGCATCAACAACCGACCTGCAAGTCTCTTCTTCCTGAGTTATGGTCGCAGGAAGCCTCAATTGACTGATCCCTACACTTAGCTGCCCTTTGGCATTGGCGTCATTGGATGGACTTTTGCACAGCTCATGGATAATGTCTAAATACGTTGCATTGGGTGCAGCTAATGAGTGAAATGCCTCAATCACACGAGGGCCACCATTGCGGCACATAAACGATAAAACCTTGAGTGGCGAGCAATCCGACTCGGAAGATTGCAGCGCCCCTACAGACTTCGTAAGAATGACCCCCACAATCTTGCGAGCTATTTGATCTGTACCATTCGAGCATGCTGCTGCCAAAGTGATCCATTCAGGATGGTAGGATTGAGTCTCAGTAGGTGAGGTCGCAGACTCTATAACTCGAGGAAATACGTTTTCAGCCAATGTGTGCAACCTGCTGCTGCTTTGGTTCTCATTTTGCAAGCCGACAGCTAGAAAAACACCCAAGGTTCGCGCACACGACTTCTTCCATTCACTTGTAAAAGTAATCATACTTTCATTACTGCTTCCATCAGCTAGAACTGCCTCTGCGATCCAGGAAAACGCCGAGCTCAACTGTTCAACATGAACATCATCCAGCAAATTCAAATCAGCAGAGGTAAGCATGGACTCCATAGCTGCCACAGCAGCCGAAAGCAATGACTCTTCACCATCTGCAACTCCAGCATCAAACGCGACGGATATCCTTTCTAATATTGCTGGCAAATAGGAAGCCAATGGATGCGGATGTATCTTGACACCATTATTCTCTTTTTCCCAACGTTCCATGGCCACACGGCAAGATGACATGAGTGCAGCAATACCACGCATGGCAGCCAGTGCTTGATCGCGACTATCTTTGTCAATTCTAGAAAGAACTCCGAGGAATCGGGGAATGCACGACTCCAATACCTTGTTCAGCGACTCCATTCCACCCCCGGCAGCAAGGGATGCCAGGTAGGCAGTTGACGCACGTCCATGCATCCCTTGAAGTGACGATTCCAATGACGGCGAAAGACGGTTGATTGTACTCACTACAAATGCCTCCCACGAAGATGAGTTGTGATTGTCTTTGCCACCAGTAGACACTGCAAACGTCTCCAACGATTGGGCGAGAGAGGATGCAAATTGTCGAATCGAAGTCGCCAAAGATTTCCAAGTGTCAGTGGTATGCTTTGATACCGCCTCTTCATGAATCCGTGACAATACGGATGATAGTTCTGACAATAAGCCATTGCTCACACGAGTCATGTTTAGTGACCATTTCTTTCCTTTCTCCTCCTCACCGGTAGAATTGGACACCAGCAACAGCTTGGACAAATCACCAACAGCCTCCAACTTATCAACTTCTTCACTATCTACACCACTCGGAGATTGATAGTCACTAGATCTCATGGGATCCAATCTCTCCATAAACATTCGTGCTGCATGAATAACCATGTTTTCATCTCCATCTTCAACAGCTTGAGTATAATGGAGAGCTACACCCTCTTCGCAAAGTATAGCCATTAGAGCTGCATGAAGCATCTCTTGCGTGATTTTATGCGGATCATTCTTGGGTGGGGTAAATTGCACTGGGTAATAGGGGGCTATGGCGTCGAATAATTCGGTGGATGGGAACAATAATAGAATATTGTCAATCTCCATGGATCCATTACCATCATCCGATGCAATAGTATCTAACAGTGGACACATGACCCTCTGAACTTTATTCAACAAACGGAATATCTGAAGTAAACACCGTGGATCGGTCTCATCATGAATACACCTTGCTGTCATGGATGCAAATTTGATCATTGTCCGTTTGACATTCGTGGGAAGTATCACATTATTCGCCGAAAGAGACTTGATCTTGATCACATCTTGATGAAATCCATCTAATGCCCCATCCAATAAACTAAAACACAGTGACCGTTTGGCTCTTGGCAATGTAGTAGACAATATAGTGTCATACATATCATAATAATTGCTTTCGTATCCATCGCCAGCATTCATTGCCCTTTCCGAATCAATCCACTCGTCGGCATTGCATCGATAGCTCACCCCTTTCATGGATAGATCCATTCTCAACTCCAACGATTCATGTAAGACACTCAATGCTTCATTTACCGTGCTGCCACTTTTGGATTTGGAGGTTGGAAACATGTCCAGATTGGATTGCAGCAGCGCCTTGAGGCAGGATAATGCACAGTCTCTTACTTCCTCTGAATAACTTGATGCATCATTCTTCTTTCCCGATGAAAGCTTTTGATCCAAAGCCCGCAGCTTGGCCGTGACTTCTTCTTCACTCAATCCATGTCCATCCACAAACAATTCATCGTTATTGACGACGGTATTGCGACAAGATTCCACCAAGAAATACCCCACCGCTTGTCTCACACCGTGAGTTAAACTCGTGCAACCTTCCAACGCTCCCTCTAGACAATACAATGCATTTATCCTTGCTTCGTCGCTGCTGCCAGAAATGACCGGTCGGAGACTGGACACTAATAGAGCTAATGCACCGTTGGGAGTGGAGGCGGAGGCAGAGGATATGTCTTGTTCGATGGATGTGGTGGATGGCGAGAGGTTAGTGGGGGTGGAGAGGTTGTGGAAGTGGGTGCGTGCGGAGGACTTGAGGGTGGTGTTGGGTGTGGTGGATGTGAGGCAGGATGCTACCCAGGATTGGAATGGGGTTGTTGTCATGGTTTTAATTAGCTGTGTGGTTGTGGTTGTGGTTGTCCTAGGGTCTTGCGCGCTTTGACAACTTTTTTACCGAAATGACAGGTACTTAGGTTCAATCATGGGTCGAATATTCTAGGTACAACCATCAATGGTCTCTTTATTCGAATTGTACTACCGCAACAATGCTGCTATTTCATCATCCACACTATCATCCTTATTCCTCCTCGAAGGAGCTTTCGTTCTAAGCTTTGTCGTGGTGTGGTCGTCCCTGGTCTCCTCTCGATCATGCTGCTGCTGCTGTTCTCTTCTTCTCTTCTTTGGCTGCTCTAAACAAGCCTCCACATGAAGATCACCAGGCTTTACTCCTTTCACAAATAAACACGCCAGATAGGAAAACCCTAGAAAGGCATCATGTCCAGACAGCCCAATCAATACAAGAACCAACAAGACAATGCCATAAGTTGTGCTTGCCATGCTGCCGACATCCTTTGGAGATGTTATAGTGGCAGCACTTTCGGGTAATAACCAATCCATGGACTGGAAGAGTATCTGAGCACCTGCGTCATAGATGCTTTGCGGGTAATGAACACCATCAAATGACTCGGATACTCGAGAGGAGGTGAAGGCTGTGCCGTCAATGACGAAAGAGGCTGAGTCAAGGATCCCATTCAGAGAATATACTGTTCAGAAGTATGAGGAGGTTACGTGAGACATGGTGTTCAAGCAAGTATTGGCATGAGTTGAGAAACGATTATCTACTTGCCTGCTCGCATTGCTTCCATGTCTTCTTCTCTCATGTGGTCTCTCTTTTCTGAAAACAAGTTATAAGTGGAGGACACATGTCATCAAACATAAAACATTACACACATCATAAACACCATGTTCCCGAAATACCTTCAGTATTCAAAGCCTGTGAATTAATAGTAGTAGGAACCACCCAAACAACTGCCATTCCAAGCTCTTGAGCTTTCTTCATATCATCCGCCAATGACTGAAGTGTGATGGCATGTGATTTGCGATCTTCGTCTGTGGAATAAACATGCAATCTGTCCCATGCGCCACCTCCCATTACTATCATGTCCGGTGCATAATCGCCCTTTTCGACTAGATTGTTTAATCCTTTTAGGGAGTTGAGCTGGTCCACAGCAAGAGGGGCCTGGGTGCGGAGGAATGAGGTAGTAAGGCTATTCAGTTAGCATGTGATCATGATTTAGAGAATGGCATCAATGTAACGAGGTACCCACCCATTTGAAATTAACCGAGGCTGTGCCCCACATGGCTTGATTCAGATCAGTGTGTTTCGGTATTGTTGCATCATATGCACCTGCTTCTTTCTCGCCCATAGCCCTCAATGAAGCATGGTATAAATTCCGTGTCATCGAATCTCCAATGAAGAGCAAATGTCTCTGATCTAACATGCGTCTGAGCTTGGTTTCACCTCTATGCCCGAACCTGCAGTGTGTATGAGCTGACTGCTCCTTCCAATTCCACATATAGGCCGAGCCTCGAGCTGAGCATGTTCCAAATGAACCCGCATTGTATTTTCTGAACGCCGTGGCACGATTTGACTGATTGCATGCGTCCACTCTGACCCAAGCGCCGTCGTTGGCAAAGTCAGCGCATTTTGAAGGAAGAGGGCCAACTGAGCTTGCACCAGTAACAACGAATTGATTCCATATCGTGCCAAGAATAAATAGGAACATCATACCAATCATCGGTGGACTTAACTTGGCAACAATGGATTCTCTGTCTAGATCGCCGGCAATACTCATTATCTCAGATTTGTCAGCAAACGTATTTACTTCATCGTCTTCCTCCTCCTCTCGCCTCTTGACTGAGAAATAATAAGAATACCACGTAGAATCCATGATGGTTTGATACAGAAGCCCACCACAAATAACGGATAGAATTCCTATTGGCATAGTTGATGCCAATTGCATCCGAGTTAACACAAAAGCCGTGAAGTAAAATCCAGCTATCACAACAACCATAGCTACGGTTGATCGGACGCACAGTTGACGATTGTTTGGCAGCAGTATTCTTCGTAGGTTCATTGTCAGTTTGTACACCTTCCGACTTATCATGACATATGTCAGAGTCACAAACAACATATTCAGCCGAGGAGATTTTGGCAAAAACACCAACACAGTCTTGGAGTTTGATGTCAGCCAAATATGATGCTGCATTGCATACGTCTCAAGAGTAGTCTTTCCGATTTCCTGCAAGAATCCCATTGAATGCGATCTCATTCTTGGCGTCAAGTTTCTCAAGTAAATATACAACAGCAGCGGGACAAATCCAAAGTATGGATTGGTCCTATTATATGCCTCTTTCTCCATCATTAGCGGTCCATGAACCCAGATTGTAAATGCATACATCATACCGGCCAATACTGAAATCTTTCCAATCCACTGCCTCCAGAAACTCCTAGCTTCCAACTTTCGAAGGAATAAAGACACCACTGGTAAATTGAAGGCAAATACCATTCCAAGCAATGCACTCCAATGATCTAGGTATGATCTAAAATACCATTCCCAATATGTACCATATGGTGCACCTGCTATTGAATCTTCTCCAAGAAATAACATGGTATGAATCCCTTGAAAAATACCAAAGTTGTTATCCCAAACTGCAAATAGCACGAGAGCCAGTGCACCCAATTTGAATCGAATCCACCATGCATCGTGATTTCTTTCATTGCCAATGTACATAACTGCATAGACCATTAGGAAATAGAATGTGTGTAGTGGACAGATGTAGTACAGCATGTAAGAGTTCCCATGCACGAGGCAGAGGAAGACAACCAGGAAATTTAACCTCCAAAGCATTTGAAGGAGGCGTGGCAACGAGTAGTCGTTTGTTTTGTAAAAGAATGAGAAGTTGCCTGATTTATTGGATACATGAAGAGTACAAAAAATTCAGCACAACAAATGCCATATGAATGTAAATCTGCATTCAAACCAAGGACGTACCAAAACCAGTCAACCAAACGTAACAAGTAATCATCACCCGAATCCCATTGTAAACCTCAGTAGCATGCATATAATGATACAACAAGAGTATGAGTTGCATCCATCCCTTCCATTCTTCAGTCTGTTGTCGATTCAGCACTTCGTTTTCAGGGGATGGCAGCTTTGCCAAAGTAGTATGATGCTTTTGCTTCGGTGTTGTTATTGTTTCTTCTTTTGCATCTATCCCTCTTTGAGCTGTATCTATTGTATCATCATCAACTTTTGCAGCCGACTCTTTGTGAATCTTCTCTCCTATATGGACTATACCGTCATCATTCCGTCTCCAACTCTTGAAACTAACTACTGCAAGTATAACGACCCAAACTAAAAATTCATCACGATCATACACCTCCTTCTCTTCATGCATATACCGTGGATACTGCTCACATACGTAGCTATACAGTAAGATAGACCCAAAAGTGCAACAATGATGTAAGAGGTTGTAAATTGAGGGCAGGGATGATACATCTAACGGCGACGTTTGATAATTGTTCCGTTCGGAGGTGGAGATGGGACGACCGCCTTGTCTCCATGTCCAAAGGCCGGTGAGTTGGAGGCGTGCTGATAGGGTTATGGTTGTGAAGAGGAGAGAGGTGAAGAGGAGGGTTGTGGCTGTTGTTGATATTGGTATGGGCGCTGTCATGGTGTAATAAAGTGATCGAGAGGAAAAGAGAGGACTTTTCTCGTTGTGGTGGTGGTGGTCATCATGGCCTGTTTTGCAAGTAGCAAGTGAAAGTGGCGGGGCGCCGCGAGGCTGGGGGCTGGGGGGCGTTGGGCTCTGGGGCTTTTAAGTGGGTAGAAAAAGGGCACCAATTCCTGAATAAACCTGTAAAGGCCCTGTTTCGGTCTGTTTGTATCCTATTTACTGCCCACCAATGCTACACCACACACCTCCACAACCACAACCAACAACCAAGTCGAAAGTTTGTTGCCCTCGTTGCCGTTGTCTCCGTTGCTCTCCTTTACCTCCCAGCTACATCCTTAACCATGTCCGAAGAAGCCAAACCCGAAGAGACCACCACCCCAACCGAAGAGCCCAAGGCCGAGGAGGAACCGAAAGAAGACGAGGCTGCCGCTCCAGAGGAGGAAGATAAGGTTAAGGAGGAGGAGAGTACGGCTACCTTCGAACCGGTGGTGAGTTTTGTTTTTATTGCCAACCTTTGTGTAATTTGTGCGCGTGTCAAGAGAGGAGAGCCGGGGCTTTGATTGGATGCAGCTTGCTGATGGTGATGCTTGCATTATTAAAGATGAAGATAATTATCATGCAATAGGCATCATCGGGCCGCGTGCAGTCGAACACAAAAAATGCTATCAACTAAAAGAGATTGCTGTTGTTTCTTTTTGTCTTACTTTTTTGCTCACAAATCATTCATCTCTATTTTGCCTAGGTGAAACTGGAAGAGGTGGAAGTCAAGTCAGGGGAAGAAGATGAGGTACGTAATCACGAAATCATTTTCATTTTCATTGTTTGGTTCGTGTCTGGGGGCCGAGGTCTGATGGCGCTGATTGGCACTACTCAGAGACACGTGCACATGGACCTATCTGATTTGGCCACCACCAAACTGCCACCGCATCTCCGCGGGTGCACTATGATTCATCTCTTATTCAAACCACATCATGTTTACTAACAAACACAAACCATTCAACAGGAAGTAATCTGCTCCTTCCGCGCCAAAATGTTCCTCTACGGCGAAACCCTCCTCGACAAAGGCACCGGAAACAAAACCTGGAAAGAACGTGGTATCGGCGACGCCCGCATCCTCCGCCATCGCGAACACCAACGTCTGCGCTTCCTAATGCGTCAAGAAAAGACCATGAAGGTCATTGCCAATCATGCCCTTGATCCCCGAATTCAGTTGGAGCCCAATGCCGGGAGTGATCGAAGTTGGGTTTGGAGTTGTTACGACTTTGCAGAGGGGGAATTGGAGGAGAAGGTGTTTGCTTTGAGGTTTTCGAATAGTGATGTTGCCACGGAGTTTAAGGAGAAGTATGAGGAGTGTCAGAAGGAGATGGCCAAGCTCTTGGCTGGGGAGGATACACCGGATGAGGGGGGTGAGGTTGCTGAGGCAGCCGAGGCTTTGGGTGGTTTGAAGACTAACGAGGAGTAAAAAATGCAAGTGTTGGATGGTTACGACGTTGAAAACTTGGCTGGAGTTGAGAAATTGGCTTTTGGCTATGATCAATGATACGAATGATGTTTCAAGATCTTGGCAGTATTTGTCATGCCGCGCTTGATTATTTCTATCATAAATAAGATCTTTTACAGTACTACCAAAAATAAATTATTGATGTTTCCAAGACAACAATCCCATCCTCCTCTCAATTCATCATTGTTGTACCTCAATTCATCATTGTTGTACTAATACCGAATAATAAGAATCTCACTACTACTAGCAGCTCCTTTTTAGTAAAAAAATCTGAAGTGCTTCATCAACTAATTACTAACATTATCAATCATTACCATCCTTGGTTTAGATAGATACAGAATAATAATTGCACAATAAAGTAGGCAATAGTCTCATATGTTCAATAGGCTTGAGCGATTTGTCCCAAATCATCTTATTTTCAGGTAGGTCATTGCAGTAAGGAAAGGCTGCAAATTCACAAAAATTCATGCTTGTTTTCGTGGAAAAAGTTGGCAGAACAAACAAAGTGTCATCAGACTTAAGAAACTCCTATTGTCAGCAGAGCCTGGCTGAAAGCCACCAATTCACACACCACTTTGGCACTAAACTTGCTTGGAAGAATAAATCTGCTTGATTGTCAAAAGCACCAGAACAAGTCACCAAAGACAGTGCATTGCAACAAGTGCACTTACTTCCTTGCAAACTTGCAGCATTTACCCCTCACCTCATGGTTATCTGAACTTTTGTTGGCATGGAAATTGTCTCTTGTTGCTGATAGCTTCCTGGACATTTTTGATACTGTCCTAGGGAAACTGATAAAGAGTTTGTATATCATGTTGATAATGGCTTGATCTTTATGATGCGAATGTGACTGACAGTGATTCACTGAAAATGAAGGCATTAGCTCCCAACAGGCGCGATAGCACATGAGTACATGATATATATGTACATACGGGGTTGGCTGTGGAACCGAAAGTTAAATAGGTTCTACCCGCGCCCAACCCCTTCACGTTT
>JALLPI010000918.1:0-13484 GCA_036939935.1 Cyclotella atomus
GAAGTTCAATTCGTTTTTAAGTAGATAAGACGTACTTAAGATAAGTAGAACCTTGTCCTATGTCACACCGATGCTGCCGCCCACATAGTGTTTGATTTGCCGGTGCCCAGCTGCCTGTAATGGCGGTGTGTTGACGGGTGTTGGCTGCTCCCCTTTGCCGCCTCCTCTCCCCCCACTGGCTCCTCTTCTTACTTAAGGACCCGCCATGTCAGCAACGTCGGTCAGTGACTGATGCGAGGGAGGTATGTGCTCTTGGTATGGGTGCAAGACAGATGCAGCACTCAGATCAAATCCATCATTGGCATGGCGATTCACTTATGCCTTGCGCCCATCGACCTCATCGAACAGTGTTTTTGACGTTCTTTTTCGCACGTTTGTGTCTGTGCGCTGCTTTTTTATTGAGTTTGCAAAAATTATCACGTGTTTGTAAATTTTCTAGCTATTTACAACTATTTACTAAAGTTTTGGAGACACCACCAACCAACATGACCCTGTTATTTTTTGAGCGTTAAAGTCTGTTAGCTCAAGCTCTGGCAAGATTGAAAACTTCATATTCATAGCTCATCCCTCTTGCCAAAGCTTGGATATTGTAGCTGCATTAATTTGAACAAACTATTGTGGTAGCATTGGCAAGTATAGATGGACTGTCAGGAGTGTGCATCTGTCAACATAGATACATTGCACGGCTGTGTCTGTGGAGCGTGGTAGCAATGTGTAAGATGATGTAGCATACTTCTCAGAAGGCTATGGGCTGCTTCAACTTCAAGTGGAAGAGCTGGAAGAGCCGAAGAAGTTTGCCGAGTGATAGATGCAAGGTAATGTGACATCACGGCTGGAAGGGCTCTGAATTCGGGGGTTGTGCAACAACGAAAGGTTCTGTCGCAATTCTTACATCCACGCACATGCAAAGACGGGAGGATTCTGATGTTGATGATGGATTGAATTGAAGGCAGCGGCAGCCGCAGCTGATGGAGGAGGAGCAGCGGCTGTAGCGCGAGCTGCTTGTGGTGGCTGGGTGGTAGGTTGATTCTCATTGTGCTTTGCAATGGAAGCGATCGCCGCGTGGGCACATGGTTGATGTCTCGATGAGGGCAAAACGCAGGTGAAAGCTTGTGAAAGCATGGTGTTTTTTCGTATGTAGAAAAAGTACCGAGCGCATGATTTCAAAAAGTTCCTGCGTTTATTTATTGGTCGACCGATCTAATGCCAAATGCAATGCCATAGCTCGGTCTTGTGGACAAATTCGGCCAACAACTGCCATCTAACAGAGCGAGAATACATGACGGGATGAGACAGACCTTCATTTCAAAGATCCACATCCGTCATCCGTCACCTCACCCCAACTTGAAGGCACGCACCAATCTCCATCCTTGACATCCTTCCATCGATGATATGGAACATGCTCACAATACACTTTTCATCACCGAAATAATCATGGTATGTGATCAAATGAGAGGGAAATGGTTTGATGAGCCTTTGTAGACTGTGCGGTCTCTAGAGAGTTTGGGAGTTCATCGGCCGAAATGATCGATTTGAAGTCGGGAGTCTGTGATGTTGTGCACTTGGTATGATAGTGGCGAGTTATCTCTTCCAAATGCGTCTGTCTCTTAAAGTTTTATTGACTATATGGTGAATGGAAACTTACTGTCCGCGAGCTTCGTTCATTGAGAATGACTTTACAACGAACCGACGCACCTTCAATGTTCTAAATCCTTTTTTGCTGACACCTCCTCCTTCTCTACCACAGTTGACCAAAACTATCACCGTTGCCCTCATTGCCTCAACTGCGGCTTTTGTTCCCAGTGCAAACACCCGTCTCCCCACCAAGCTCTATTTTGAATATGGCGAGTATGACGGAAAGCTATGGGATCAGGATGGTAAGTCATCAAGAATTTAGTTGTTTGCATTGTGTCTCTCTACTTAAGACTCGAGACCCATATTCCATATCTAGCCAAGAAGGATGTTTACAACAAGTGGGATCCTAGTGCTGCAAGGTCTACCAGAAACTTTAACCCCTTTGAAACATTCAAAGGTAACAGTCCTGATGCTTCTGGTATCTACCCTGGAGAGGTGAGCATGACCCGTATTCCTCTGTTTATTCGTTTCTCTACTGCTCAGTCTCATTCTTTTACTTCATCATTCAGTCTCGTTACAAGGATCCTACTCGTGGAGATGCCAACTTCCAAACTATGATGGCCGAGAAGGCTGATGCCGAAGAGCGTGCCGCCAACCCCAAGGCCGGATCTGCCCCCGGGTGCGCTGGCTGCAAAAACTAAATGGCTGTTTGCGGAAAGACAAAACTTCATCATTCCAATGGATGTCTGTAGATCAAAATCAGCACTGCCACGTATTCATAGTGCCGTGCTGGGCTTGTTGAGTATTGAAATGCTGTGAATGAGCTGTACAATAGAATTGTTGACCAGATGATTTTGCCAATACACTCTCATAACACTTATTAGTAGTCATGTCCAAACACATTCTATTTTATTTCGAACCTTATTGTTAATAGATTAGATATGTGCACATGGTTACAAAGTTGACGTCGGATGAATTAAGTATTGCATTGGATATCTGGCGTCTACTAAATAGAACCTCGTCGACGAGCACCACTTGAACCCAATGATAGCATCCCACCAACAGCATCCATCATATCTGAATCATCTGCCATTCGATCAAAACCATGCTGCACAGAGTTTAGACTGGTATTCGTCACATTAATACAGGTTGGCAAAGGCAATCCAATGCTTTGCTGCATCAAATACAAATTGGTGGTATTCATCATCGCACTTGCTAAACTACCGAAATTCATCAGGGGATTAAGACTTGGCAGAGCCAAACTGTTCATGGCATTGACTTGAGATGTTGGCATTGCAGCAAAACCAATCGTTGGCGATAGGTCCACACTTTCCAAAGTTCTTGTCCCACGTAGCATTTGCCTTGCTTGAGATTGCATCTTGGCAATATTCTCAACAGAAGGACATGGCATGACATAACATGCTTTACTCGTGCATGTGTTTACCTCAGCCTCATCCTCTGCAACAATTGAATCTGTGTTCGCCTCCGATTGAGCCAAGGTATGCTCTATTTGCTCTAACACAGCCAATTTTCTCTGGGTAACCTTCAAACATTCAAAAAAGGTTGTCTCCGTTTTCAAGGAAGCAAAAATTGGATTGAGTACTCTCCATCGGCCAGTCGTTAAATCCATACCAAGGAATCCTGCACAATGGAGTTAAATACATCTTCCGTTAGCTAATGAGAGAAATATTGAAAGACCAACAGGTGATTCGCAACACATTTGACTCACGTCCAGGTGGATCGCATTTAGATAGTGAAACTAGTGTGTCTGTAACTAGCTTTTGAATGGAGTTGTCCTTGTCTTCTAAAGCATTGGGACCATCTGGTCTACAAAAAGATTCATGATAACGATGGGCAGTATTTTCAATCAGAATACGAAATCTCCTGTTTCCAATGTGATGAAAGTAATTCTGACCAGATCCACAAAGGATATCATAATTGGATGGGACTAGATAGGGTGACGATTCGGAGGGAGAATCCAAGACAAAGTAACTGGTGATGGGCTGACGAACAAACTCTTTGAGTCTTGGTGGACATTGGATGGGAGCGGTGCCTTGTTCAGGCAGTGGTACAACTTTTTCAATAAGACTTGAGCCCGATGAACCACTCTGCGAGCTCACAACTCTTGCAGAGGAATCACAGGATGAACAATCTTCGTCCTTATTATCTTCCGCGACATCATCATTCTCGGCAGCAAGCTGGTCAGCAGGCTGTGATTCCATCTCCTCCATTTGTTGCAACGCAGCTGCCCTACTGACCAAGAAACATCCAGCTGCCAGAAATGCAGAACAGACTTTGGCTTCTGCTTCCTTTTGCGAGGCCCTCTTCCATAGGATGGCGCGCACATCGTGGTCTTCTATCGGAGCTGCATCGTCTCCGACACTTGCATCCTGAGAGAGGGGGACCAGGAACCTACCCGCAGGCAAATTTGATGATATGCTCCGAATAATACTGTCCACAATGGTCTCTCGAGCATCATCACTTGTATTAGGATTGAAATACTGGTCGAAATTGGCCTCAATCAACACCCTGAAGCGACGTTTGCCAATATGGTTAAAGATTTGAGAACCACGGCCGATCAGTACATCATTTACTTGTGGCTCCACCGGCTCGGATAGATCATATGGAGATGATGCCGCTGCTGGAGACGTTAGGACAGAGTCAACTGAAGCCTTAACATCATGAAGAATGCTCCTGCTCTTTATGCAATGAGTGCACATGGTTTGATCGATCCTTGATGGCAGCTGAAGCTGGCTACAGCTGCTGCACTTCCTGAGGGCCAATGCACCCTCCTGGTTGACTGCTGAAGTCATTTCCTTTCTTTGCCCGTCGTTCTCTCCACACGTCATGCCATTCTTCGTTGACGAGTCGGACTGTCCTGCGCCTCTGATAAGATGCTGTTCGTCTGTATCCCCCTCTTTAACATCCACATTTCCACCGGTGGCCTTTTCCAGATCATCGGCGATGCATTCTTCCAATGTACGCTTATTCCCTTTGGGTGGGGGCGGTGCTGCGTTTTTGCGTTTTAGTGCAGTTCGTTTCATTTCTCTTCCTGAATTAAAGTGGCTTGTGTTTGGAAATGAACCATTCGCTTTGCTCTAATATTGCTTGCTTCCAAACCGAGAGGGAAGTGGAAGTTGCATGGAAGAGAATGCTATAAGGGGATCAATAATACCGTATGCAGTTTTGGGAGGGAAAGAGGAAGAGATAGGCGGGTCGTCGTCGGTCTCGTTCCCGCCATCTATCCCTCCGCCGCCTGCCCCCGCCCCCCCCGCCGCCTTTTGGCGGGCTTCTTGGCCTTGGCCTTGGTCTTCTGCACGTGTCAACGAAGTAACCAAGCCAGCTCTGATGATTCAGCTGTAATAGAAAACTCTTCTCTAAAACGACATCCGTGCGAAGCTCTTGAGAGATCTCCGCTCTACGCCAAGATCACACCAACTTTATTCTTGGATCATCTCTGATCCCGCAATGATCAACCGAGCTCTCGCAAACGAACAGTGTCAACTGCCTGACGAATACGGTGACACCGCCTCCTCTACCAATGGTAGCGACCCCGAAGCACCCATTACATGCGACGATGATCTTCTGCCGAATGTCCAACCTGTACATCTCGATAGTTTGATTGGTGGAGACAAAGAACACACCAAAGTAACATCTTCTCAGTTGTTAGAGAAGCCCGCACTTGATTCAACCAAGGCTGCAACATTTGCAGGCAACAGTTTCTTTCATCGTACGAAACCATTTCTCACACGTGCCAAATCAGATGGTACATCGCCCTTAAGTGAAGTTACATCATCCGAAAAGTCTAATGAACATCTAAAGATCGTATCACAGCTGCAACAGCACCGCCACCAAGAAGAGTCAAGCTCACGAGAAATCACAAGCATGAGCAGCCACGAAATGCGCAACGAGTTGGTTCGTATCGAATCAAAAATCAAAGCGGCAATCAGTCATAATACTCAAGTGCATTCGAATTCTATCGAATTGGAGTCAGTATTACGCAAAAGTCTTGCTTCTGTTCCATTGGAAATTGGGGCTACAACACCATCCTCTGTGCAGCTTGATTCTCTTGGTAATCCTGATTTAGACTTTGAAGGAGATTTGCCCACGGTCTCTTTAGATGATATGGCAAGTCAAAGCTATGTAGATCTTCAACATGAGAATCTACTGCTCAAGCAAAAACTATCTCAACTGAAAGCAGAACTCTCACGAACCAACGAAGCCAACATGAAAGCTGAGCGAGCACATGCAGCAACAATCACCAAACTAAAGAAGGAACTGCGCTCTTCAAACAAACTAGTACACAAACTTCAAAGCAAAAAATTATCTGACATGGAAAGTAATTTTGCAACATCAATGGATCTTCTCGAGGCTAAGCTTTCCGAAGAAATCAACAATGGAGATGAGATGGAACAGAAGCTTGCTGCCATGAAAGAGGAAAGGGATAGGGCACGAGAGTTGAATTTGCCGCTTTTTAACGATATCAAGAGGCTGTATGAAATAAAGGATGGGCTGGAACAAACAGTCAGAGAGCAGATGGAGGCCAATGCAGCATTAGAACAGAAAGTAAAGGATTTGATTGCATCAGAAAAGGAAGTGGTCAAGAAAGCAAGAGCTGTGGATGAGGAGGCAGCAACTGATACCCAAGACTTAAACAGCCCATTCTGAAAGAGAGGTTGCTCATAAGAAGATTCATACATTCAATTTATTGGAAATGAAAGACAGAGAGTGCTAAAGGAACGCAGTTTTGCACAACAGTGAAAGCTAAGTAGATATATTAATGGTGTAATCGTTGAATGTCACAGCAAGAGATGATGGTCACACATGATTACGTTTTTTCAGTATACAGTACATATAAACATCTATACAAGTACATCATACATATAGCTCAAGTTAAACAACCATCGGCCCTTTTCAAGTCATGCTCGTCAACTTTCAACCCCAAAAGTCTCTTGCCCTTCTTAACCACCGGCTTGGGATCTAGGGTCTTTAACATTTGCTTCATCTCCCGTCCGATCATCTTGACTTTATCTTTTCTTTTTAGTTCTTCAGCGAAGGAGCCAAACGAGGCATTTTCGTCGTCCTCTTCTAGTGATGGAAGAGATGGCGTGCCATACCCGTCTTTAGTATTGATGCTCATTGACGTTGATGCACCACAATCGTGATTGGTGAAGGATGGACGACGAGGGAATGAAATGGCCTTAGGTGAAATTGCTTCTGCAATACTAGTGCCAATCATGCATGGGCTATCTACTCCTGTTGATATCTGCGGCGGCCTTCTTCGCTGGTTGAATGCAGGGTTAAAACGTTGCAATCGTGATGTTGATTCGCTAAAAATGGCAGGAGACGTGTTGGCTCGTGATACTATCGGAGGCTTTAGCAATTTGGCTACGGGGAATGAGTTCTCCGAATCTCCCGTGGACATGGTGGTGTCATTTTGGATAGATTGATGAGGATAAGACGATCCACTAGCCACTGATAGTGGGCCAATACTTGCGGCATATGAGTGTTGTGGACACGTGGTGCTTGATGGGTCAATCAAACTCAGTTGATCAACTTCACGCTCCATGTCAATCAAATCAATCTCCAATCGATTCGTTGGAACTAACGAGAAGTTTTGGATTGTAGTGAGGTGATCACTATTTGTTCTCATGTGTCCACTGGCATTTGATCCATGCCCGGCACTGTTTGTTCTCACATGTCGTGTATTTTGCTGCACATTAGCACACCTTCTATGATAGCCATGCAAACTGCCGAATCCCTGCTCCCCATCGGCAGATTTCAGAAAGCTCAGTTCTTCCTGACCACTCAAAGCTCCTAGAGGAGAGAATGGAGATGCCACATCAAAATTATCAATTGTTGACAGGGTATGTATTGCTGTGGTGGCAGTTTCAGTGCTTCTAGCTTCTGATCTCAATCTTAGAGGGATGAGTGGGGCGAGGGTGCTGGGGCGAAGTGGTTTCATCGGTCGTTTGAAGAGTGACGAGATTGTATTGCCCCTCGTCAAAGGCTGCATAGATGAAGAAGATGGCTTGTCCTGATGTTCAAAGTCTGATAAGGAGGAGACATCTGATCTATCATCGTTTATTTCCATGTATTTCTCTCGCAATGCATACATTTCATTCTTGTGCACATCTTGATGCATGTAATCATTAGGCGAGGGCCCACTCCTTAGCACTTGCGCGCCTTCTTCAGAGGAAACAGACTTGACAGCCATAACACTCTCTAGAGTACTTGTCCGCACCCTGGACTCGTCCTCAAATATTATTAGATCATGAGTGCTTTCAATAATATCAGGTGTGACGACATTAATGTATTTGTTTGGATACTGGTGGGGTGAGCTTGGTTGAACGATTGCAGCCGATGAATCGTCAGGTGGTTTACATGCTGCTGTGTCCTCCATATCCAGCGTATTGCACCGCCTTCGATCACCCCTCGTTCGATCCGTGTCAAACGGGGCTGGGTAATGCTCCGAAGTGCTCCTGCCCCGCCCGGTGCAAATAGAATCAGTCTGAGACCTCTGTAACGACAAGGGCCGAAGTTGCACAGGATTCGACCATGATAGGAGATCGGCGGATGGATCGTTTTGATTCATATTTATTTCATTCGGGGTGGTGTAGTAGTCTTATCAATGAGTCCGGTCGAGCTTTGTGCAAAACAGGATAGGACGAGACCAAATAAGGCTCGCGGCTCCGTCTCAAGTCTTCGCCCTTATACTTGACAAGAGGGTCCGGTCTCTCCCCTCTCTCAGGAAAGTCAAGTCGCACTTCGTAGACAGAGAGCCGTTCAATCCTTTTTGGCTCACTTCACCCACAACATTCGTCGAGATTGCTCATACGCTGAAGTTCTTTTCGGGCGGCACCCAGCCATCATTTTCATTTATGTATGCAATGGCACTTGTTGGGCACTCCACTCTCTTCCGTTGAATGAGAAATGCGACACTCGGAGACTGTTCAAACCTAAGTGACTAAGATGATTGAGGAATTAGTACTGGGTAGGAGTTTGGCGACAGTAGTTGGGAACAATAATGTGATTGAAAATTATTGAAATTGCGGGAATATTTGGTATGCTTTCTACCTACCTTACCCCACAAAACTAAAACAACTTTACTTACGTATAGATCTACTATGTACTAGAGAGAGGGTGTTTGAACGAACAAACTCAAAACAACACAACAGCAACTTCTTCATTACTTGGTACTGCATTCACTCAGGTAATATACGATTATTTCAATTACTTTCACTTTCCGAGTACGCTCATTAAATCAAAGCTCCCCTTTGGCCGTCTGCTTTGAAAGAAGTCGATAACACTGTTTTCAAAATCTTCAGCTGACACCGTAGGAGTTATGCTCTTTGGGTCATCCCCCTCTCTCAGTTTTGAGCTCACTCTTCTCACAGCCCGAATTGCCGCTTCGTTGACAATGTATTCTAGATCGGCTCCACATAATCCTCTTGTTACCACAGCAACAGCCGACAAATCTACCGATGCTCCTTTACCTAAACTCCCCGGTCTCTTCTCGTCAACGCCTTTACATTCTGTGAATCCTGGTAATTTCTTTGCGTGCACTCTCAATATACGTTCTCTACCGCCAGCATCCGGCAATGACACCTTCACAATTCGATCAAACCGTCCCGGTCGAATCAAGGCAGGGTCTAATACTTCCCTGCGATTCGTTGCAGCAATGACACATATTCTTCTCGAGGAGTCCAGCCCATCCATACAAGCCAAAAGTTGGTTTAGTGTTTGCTCAGCCTCGTCATTGCTTCTTAAACTAGCACCCAATCCGCCCAAATCACGGGATTTGCCAAGGGCATCTAGCTCATCAATGAAGATAATGCACGGTGAAAGTTTTGCGGCACGTGAGAAAGTAGATCTGACACGAGCGGCTCCTCGACCAACAAACATTTCTACAAAGTCAGAGCCAGAACAGTAGAGAAGAGGTACACCCGCAGTAGCTGCTGTTGCTCTTGCTAGCATTGTTTTACCAGTGCCTTGACGGTTGCGACCATGCAGTTCAGGTGAGATTGAAAAGAATAAAAGAGTCATGAAAGTAAGCGCGGTCTTACCAGGAGGACCTTCTAGTAATAATCCGGTAGGAGCCCTTGCACCCAGAATCTATGGATGAAATACAAGCATTTATAACAAATGGAATACGAAACATTCAAGTTAAGATACAAGCAAGAATGGTGAGACTAACCTCGTACTTTTTTGGATTCCTCAAAGTATCAACCAATTCCATAACCTCAAATTTGGCATTATCAATCCCCTCGATATCTTCAAATTTCACCAATGGTTCATTACTGTTGAATGTGGCGAGCTTGCCCGGGCCTGACTTGTCTCCCTGCCCACCCATCACCTGATACATTCTTCTCAAAAAGAGAAGATACACCATCAATATCCCGAACCTTGCTATTGAACCCGCAGTGTTGGCTCCTTTGATGCTGGCTGCGCGGAATGGTATTTCGTTGTTACGTAACAATTCTATGAGTTCCTGACTAGCCGATGGTTTTACTGTGTACACCCTCTTTGAAGTAGTTTGAACCGATACATCATCTGCTGGGATATTTTTGTTTTTAAGCGCAATTGCATGTTTATCCGCATCAGTTTGAAGAGTGAAACCAATTTTATCTCTGGCAATCACTACGTTGTCTAGTCTGAGAGCGGGATGTTTGCCTTGCACATGTCCCTGTCGATAATATCAGATATTTGCTCAGAGGGCTTTTTAGCACAAGCGCGACGTGTAGCAAAACACAAGATACACCAGCAGCTACCGTCTGTACTTTGAGTAATAACTTACCTTGCCATTGACCTCTACCAAATCCAAAAATGTACTGTAGGGCACCTCCACAGGCTTTACTACTCTCTTATCCATACTAGATTTCACACCGTATCCCAAAACAGATGCAAATAGTATGAACTGCAGAGTCAGGATGATTCTTGCCTTTTTGGAAAGACGGTTGTAAAATGCTTTAGCTTTGGTTGGTGCATTGATCATGATGTTGTACATGGTCAAAAGGAGACGGTTTAGGTTTTGCAATGGATTCTTTTTGGGAGAATTATTGTTACTGCCTTCATTAGACGCCGAGGAGAATAATTTGGGAGGTTCCTGCTTCTGAATTGATTGGCGCCGCCGCAATGCATTGTGCATTTTCTGACGAGCTGCCCCCACTTGAACTATTGGATGTGTCCGAGTGATCGGCGTGGACGATGGGATCTTGAGAGAATGGACTGAGCAGCACGCCATCAACACTGCGAACAGCCGTAATGCGGAAGTGACGGGCGTGCAACTTCGATTGCTCCAAGCACATAAAACAGGCATGGTTTCGGCTTGGTTTGGGTTGGGGTGGCCTGTTGGCTGTTGGTGGTCCCTCGACAGCTGTCAATAAATGCTCAGTGTTGTACCTGTCAACATTTTTCATGTACTAACTACACCACCAATAAACTTACATCAGCAGGAAAGGTACCATGTCAATTCCTCCTTCCTCCTCGCTCTCCTCCATCCTCCATCCTCCATCCCCTTCTCCTTCTCCCTGCTCTCGGTACGTCGAATTTGCCATCTCTTGACTTGTTCATGTTTGTTGTTTCCATCCAGCACGGTCCGCGAAAGGTCCTGACTTGCCCCACGTCCAGTGATCCGATACTGCCTTGCAAAATTGATCTACAACGCTCTCGTACCTGTAACAAACCGGTGAGGTTGAAGAAGGGAATAACTCTTGACTGATGCTGCGAACACAAATGCTAGCCCCATTCATTGGGACTGTCTCGGTCGGGAGACGTGATCGAAGCCGTACGTTCATACTCTTTGTATGGATATTAAGAAGATATACAGTGTCATTTAATTGTTGTGAACTTCTTCATTACAATCTTGCTGCTGCTTTGTTATCGGGATGGGATGTTGCATGAAGTGTGGTATCTAAAGCTTATTGTGAGAGATGTTACCCAATGAGCAATTATCACCGCCTACATGTTCATATGTTTTCTTTGGATTGCATTTATCGTACATGAACTTGTCGATAGATTTATTATCTCTCATTTACATTTGTGCCTACTTCTAACTTCTTTACAACATACAGTGGCTTGAATCTTCAGAACAGTTCTATGTGAGAGATGAAAGTGATATGGTAATCAATGTTATGTACTTTACATGATTAAGGTCTCAATATCTATGTCTATCTAAACTTTAATCTCCCTTCTTAGATGGTCAAAATAATATCCCTTTTGGTTTCTGCCCAAATCATCTTACCCATATCTGGGCCAAACCACTTGAATTCTATTGAAACGGATGAGATTCGCCATAGTACTTGTAGCCTTTCTCTGAACAACGGCATCTCCATTGTTCGCTGCATCACGGAGAGATAACATCACTCTGCCCTGTTCAAATCCATACAGTAGTTCTTTATTTAGATCACTACTAGTGTTGGAGAGATTGTACATTATCCCCGTCGAGTAGTGCTTGATCTGAACAATAACTTCGTGAATTCGTCCGGAGTTCCTAAACGGTTCAGTTGGCAGAGTCAAAATCTGGCAGATTGCCGATAGAAAGTCACCTCTTGATACCATTTGATCAGCAGCTTTCTCCACAAAAGAGAAATTGAGGATACAACGCAGAGCAGTCCGCTGCACCTGTACTGCTTGGAAACAGTGCGATCGACACGTATTCAAGTTGTTTTGTTCAACGATGTTTGCCGGGTCACTGGCGGCGCGTGTCAGAGTATGGATCAACCGTTTATTGGTCGAAAGGATGTACAATGCATTCGTTTTACCACAAGCCACATTGGCCAATATCCATAATGCATTATGTTGGCTTTCGAACGAGATAGTGCCCTTGGAACACTCAACGATAGCTTCAAGCAGTGTGATAAGTTGCCCATGCACGGCCATGGCGGTTGTTGCCGACTTGACACGAGCAAAACTGCAAATGGCTCGGGTCAACGATTTAATGGTGCTATCGCGCCTACCACCATCCTTTAGGTAAGAGTGAGGCAAATCTGGAAGCTGCTGTGCATCTGTATTCATGGCTCGAGCACGATAACCGTTATGGATGCGAAGCTCGGTAGATAGGACAACGCTGAACACATCTAGAAGATCCATACCAATCCGCTGAAAAGATTTGTCGACCTGCTTCTTGGAGCATTGGTACATCATCTCAATGCTTTTACAGATGATACCAATCTTTTGACGTTGCCTGAGAGTGAAGCTCGAAGGCATACCGTCGGCTAGCTGCCCGTTCTCATCCGATACCAAATCAAAGAGCAAGCGATGAAGCACAACGTCAGCACCAAGCTCCATATCCTTGTCACGAGCTGTCATATCAGAATTGATCACATGATGGAGAAACAAATCAACTCTTGTTGTAGAAGTGTTTGTGTTGAATTGATTAAAGCCTGATAAAAAGAAGTTATTCCATGTCAAACTTTGCTTGGAAGAAGCCGTATAATTCAATCTCAGATTACATACCTGCCATCTCTTATGTTGCTTGATATGGTAAAAAGATGTGTTGGTGCTCGACAAGAGAATTATGGGGAATTCAAGGGATAGGAGGGGCATGGGTTTTGTGGTGGTTTTCTCTGTGTACTATTTAGAGCTACCTAACTAACTCCGCGGTGATTTGGGTTCAAGGAAGATCCAAAAACATCATCTTCCACATTGAACAACTGATCAACCAAATTGTCTTCACCGTATTGGTGGGTAGTATTCCCCGTGTCGCCATCATAAAAGTTCCAGTCAGGCACCTCCTGCAAGAGAGCATCATGTGCCCCGTCTCTGCTGAGCTGAATTTTGGGGAGCGATGTGTTGATGTGATTAGCTAAATGCGTTACCGTGGCCAGTCCTATGCGTTGATTTGCCCAGACACTAGGAGATTGTGAGAGATAGCTGCCGTCAAATGATGAATGCCCATGAGATTTCCT
>JALLPI010000919.1:0-13473 GCA_036939935.1 Cyclotella atomus
ATACCTTTGCATGTATCCGATAGATGTGCAACACTCCGTTCCAGCATATCTAACAGAGAGAAGCTGCAGTGTCGACTACAGCCCAAAGAGAGACGCCACCATTGAAGTTGACGCAGATGTGGGCGAGGAGGCAGGCGATAGGAACAGGCAACACTTCCTTATTGCGAGCAGCAAAGGCAACATCATGCGTGATGAAGACGGCACGACCAGACGAACCGCCATCACAAGAGCCTGCGCCGCGACCACGAGGGGAGAGGTGCCTTGGAGAGGATGAGGCGCCGGTGACGGAGGAGTTGACGGAACTGCCATTGTCGGCATCTTTGCCAGAGGCATTGGCCTCGAGCACTTGACGGGTGATCTTTTCGCGAGCAGCAGGAGACAAATCATCGAGGTTGGGGTTCTTGGCAGCCCAACGTTTGCGGGCAGCACCAGCTTTGTCCGAACGGCGAGACTTGCACATCTTGTCGTAGTTTTTGCGAGCAATAGCCTTGATTTTAGGATCATCTTTTTGAGGGCATTGGGAAAAGGGGTGGTTGGCTGAGCCACGCCCATGACAAGTTTGGCCTTTGCCAAGATGGGGAGTACCAGTGGTGGGAGGTTTCGTGGTAGGAGGACGAGCAGGAGAAGGCTTGGTGGGGGTGCCGATGGCCGATGGAGCTGTACCTGGAAAGAGTCTTTTCAGCTTGGCTGGCATATGAGTCAGCCATGAAAGTCTGCCCAACTTGACGAGCAACAAGCTTTTGGGTAGACAGCACAACTTGGTTTTTGGCAGCAGTAGCGTGGCGGAGGATTGTTGCCATCGTAGTACATTGGGTGCGGCCATCGAGAGACACCGGATCGGTGTACTGAGGGTACATCTTGTTGAAAACAGCCTTTACATCGTTGTGGAGGTTGCGCATGAAATGGGAACAAAGATCGACTGGGTACCGAGGCTTACTTGCAAATGGTTGAGAGGCTCGAGACAGGACTGAGTGATACTGAGCTACCGGCAGGATGACAAGGTTTCCTTCAGCGTCGTAGGTGACTTGACTGATACCTTCGACCACAGTGTGAGGCTGAGCTGAGTAGTTAGGGCACTGGGTTTTGAAGATTGTGCGCTCAACAGTTGGAATCGCCAGCTTGAGGATAGCATGGGAGATATTCTCCCAAGCGGTGGTATCGTCGATAGTTGCACTGTTGACGAAGGGTTGGGATTCGCCAAGTAGGATTGGCCCGGCTTGAGGCACATGAGAGAGGATGTCGGCGTTGATCTGGTCAACAGCGAGGTTGCGAAGATCCGCCTCGCCGTGGAAGGTGGTGAGGTTGCGCCCGTTGCCGTGCCCGTCGAGAACAGCGTTGGTAGTCTGCGGGAGTTCCAAATAGTAGTTTGTTCGGAGGATAGTCTGATCGGCCGCACCGGCGGCTGTACAGAGGGGACAGAAGTCGAGGCTTAGCTCGAGGCGGACTGGGTCCATCTTGCACGGGCTTGAGGACAGATGAGTTGGCGACGGTGACAGCATTATTCAACACTGCACCGGCCGAATCGTGAAAGGAGATCACGATAAGGTGAGCCATGTCCAGTTGGTAGAAGTCCTGCTTCAAACCGGCAACGGTGGAAGCGGAATCAAGGTGCATCCCCAGATGATCAAGGTAGACATCAGCCGGCAGACGGAGGGTTTGGCGGTTAGCGGTCGTGATGTGGTAGGCGTGAGCACGCTCAGCAATGTGCATGAGCGGGTGAACATCGGGGTTCGGGGTAGAGGTGCACGGTGAATTTGAACGGAAGGGACAAGCAGACGTCAAGATGACGTCACACTGCCAGTGACAAGAGGTGTACTCTTATGCCTCCTCATGCCCATCAGCGCCATCGCCTCCCAATCAGCCAACCCAACCAAAGACACATTGCGCCAAACTTGCCAACTCCTTGATATACCGTGCCACACAAGAAGAAGTAGTACTCACCTATAGCAAAAGCGATATGATACTTGCTGTCCACAGCGACGCCAGCTACCTCAGCAAACCCTTCTTTTTGTCCACCAATGCTCACATTCCTCCAAACAATGGCGCCATTCTCAAAATTGCTCACGTCATCAAACACATTATGTCATCTGCCACCAAAGCCGAACTTGACCATCCTCAAAGAATTAGGACATACACAACCTCCAACGCCAATCCAAACTGACAACGCCATGGCCGACACCGTCATTATAATGGGAAAGTCCAACCAAAACAAACAAAAGCAATGGGCATGCATTTCCACTGGCTGCAGGACAGAGAATCCCAACAACAATTCCACTTCTTCTGGCGCCAGCCAAACAAAATTACGCCGACTATTGGACAAAACACCACTTCACAGTGCATCACATCAACATGCGCAAAGAATTTATTACTCCTCTTATAGTTTTAGAAATGCTGAATATAAAACAACAACAAATGGCAACCAAAGCAGCATAGAGCATTGCCATTGGTAGCTCTCACGAGGTTGTGATGATATTACCATATAAAGGAAGATATCAGGTGCAGCACAGACAGAGACGAAAGCCACACAATGCCATCTTTGGCACATTCCGAGTTAGAAACAACCATGAGATTCATATCGCTAATCTAGACAACAGTTGATTACGAGATTCATCTAGATGTTGTGTCCACCTCTTCTATAACAACCTTGGTTTGGCTTGGCACTGGCTGAAATCTGCCAAACTTTTGGCCACCAATGCTGGGCCAAGAGGGCATGACATGTCCAAAAACACCCACATTCAGCCTTCATAACATCCTAACATCCCTCAATGGACTCACATGGAGGAAATGAAATGTTCCAGCAGTGGTATGCTTGGTGTTCTGGCTGCAAACAACCTTGGTTTTGGCTAGGCTCTGGCTGAAATCTGCCAATCTTTTAGTCAGCAACAGTGCCAAGAGGCCATGACATGTCCAAAATCAGCCACACACAGCCTTCATAACATCCTAACATCACTCAATGGACCCATATGGAGCAAATGAAATGGTCCAGCAGTGGTATGCTTGGTGTTCTGGCTGCAAACAACCTTGGTTCTGGCTATAGCTGATATCTGCCAAACTTTGGACAGCCACAGCGCCAAGAGGGCATGACATGTCCAAAATCAGCAACACACAGCCTTCATGACATGGTAGCATCACTCAATGGACCCATATGGAGGAAATGAAATGGTCCAGCAGTGGTATGTTTGGTGTTCTTGCTGCAAACAACCTTGGTTTTGGCTATCGTTCGGATGTGGCCACGCCCACTGCTTTTAATCGTTTAACTCTTATGCTTCACAATGGCCATAATAGTGGTACTGTAATACTGCACTTTGCACCCAATTGAATACATGATTTTTATCAGCGTTGTCTGATCATTACAATTCTGTAGTCAAAGTGTAATTAATCACATTCATTCATTACATTATCTCTATTCATATGCCGATAGTTGCCATAATCTTTGAATAGGCTAGTATTAGAGTTTGACACTTCTGATACCGCACCAAGGCTACGTAGGAATCAAGTTATTTCTTTTTGTCACACTCAAGTTCAACAAGAGATAAATTGCTATGACAGACAAAAGGACTGTTTGCTCACAAATCAATAACCATGAGCAATCCGTCGGCTCTTTCTGTATCAAAAAGAGCCCGAGGTGCTAATAGAGGTATTGGCTAAGTTGACTTAGTGGTCAGTTTGTAAACTCCAATAAAACTAGCACACAAGACCATTAAATGGTCTTGTGATGTTTAGCCCAATGGTCTGCAACATTGTAAGTCAGTCTAGTATTTAGTTCGCTACTAGATAGTGGCAACTCTGGGAATCCAACCTTGGTCTTGTGTGCTAGTTTTAATGGAGTTTACTGACTAACTAAGTCGACTAACCACTAAGTTGACTAACCACTTAGTCAACTAATCACTAAGTCAATTTATTGGTTAGTCAGTAAACTCCAATAAGAGGAGCCTCGGGCAGCAGTGCAACATCTGCATCATCGAGTACTATGCCTTGGTTCCACCGGTTGGGCAGAATGAGAATGAGATGCACCCATCATTGCCACGCCGAGCAATTCGAGCCATTGGATCAGGTATTAATGCCATTGTAAATGCAGTCTCATCTCCATTTTGTGGCCCAGTAGAGGATGTCAACGCCTCACCGAGCACAAGTGTTGACAACTCTCAATTGACGTCAACCTTAACCTCGCCTCCGAAATCATTCGAAGACAAAGAAGCCTGTGATACGCATTACAAGATTATGAACAGACGGGTGATGGCGGTGACAGCAACATTGACGGAGAGGAGGCTGCACTCCACACAGAAGCTACTTCAATTCTTGCAAGAATGGGCCTTGACAAAAGGAAAAACCTCTTGTTCTCTGAGGAGACGGAGGGAGATCTTGACTACGATGATGAAGGCGAAGAGTTTGAAAGCACTCCAAGTGCCGTTCCAGGTGCTCCACCCAATTGGCTGCCTCCTCAGCCACCCGAAACATTTGCTGGATACATGCCAAAGCCGAACTCTGGTGCACCGGCTGCTTTTGAGGATGTTGACAATCCTGCTGGACAGAGTGATTTTACTTTTGCTGCAAGGTATGACAAGAAGAACAAATACACTGCCCACTTTACTCCCTGCAGTGCTAAAGTTGTACCACTCAATGCAGATGGAGAGCGTGAGATTGATGGGTGGAAGTTCCATTACACTAGCTGGGAGGCAGATGAGTTCAGCAGAGACACGTACATTAGGGGCACTGCAAATGCAAACAACATCAGACCAGATGATAGACGTGGTGTCTTAGATGTTGATTTGCTAAAGAAGTTTGGTATCAACAAAGATACTAAAGATAGTCCATTGCATTGGTACCAGCTGCTGTTTCCTATCTGCGATCCGGCAATGTCTGGTATTGAAGATGATGGAAGGATGCCATTCTACACACATGCTGCAGCTTGCTCCAACATTTATGCATATGCAGCAAAGAATTGGGGTGGTGGCTACTCCCATTCGTTCAACCAGGTGTCAGAGATGGAATTGGTACATTGAAATGGCATCCCAATCCGTCACGGTGCAAGAAATGGACAGCCAGGTTCGCTACACCATCACTGGTGCCCATCTGATCCCGATTATGATTGCCACATCAAGGGCGGGCGCAGGAGCAAGGCAAGAGCAGGATAACTATTGAGAGTTGGTGTGCAGGTCTGGCGACATGATGTTTGTTGGAGGTTACTCACAGACAGTGGCTATATTGGAACGTGCATGTGCGCAATGCTTTGACTGGCAATCTCATTATGAGGAAGAAGGAGGATACGGCCCAGAGTTATTGGATCAAATAGAGTCAGGAGGTACAGGGCTATGTGAGGAAGACATGTATTTACTGGACATCAATTTGGACAGTTTAGACACTTCTTCTGGTGAAGACCAGACTTATTGGCTACTGTCTTTCAGAGCTGCCAGGGTTGCTTTTCAGGTTAGAGACTAGAGAGTTACGGAGGCAAGAAGTTGTTGCAAGTGAGGATGCTTAAGTTTCAGCGGCATTTATTTTATCTTATCTCCTGTGTCTACAGTCTACAGAAGAATGAGAACTTTCAATAGTTCTCAATACTCGGGAGAGATCCCGAAAGAAGATCTCTCGTAGGCAGCCTCCAGCTGCGAAGCTGTTTGTTTTATACTCTCGGCCTATGAAGACTCCACTGGTTGGTTAAAGTGTCTAGGTAGTATCCATAATGGTACCTAATTTCTTACGTTGCTATGCTATGCTATGCTTTGCTATGCTATGTTTGCAGCCAGAACACCAAGCATACCACTGCTGGACCATTTCATTTCCTCCATTGGGTCCATTGAGAGATGTTAGAATGTTATGAAGGCTGTGTGTGGCTGATTTTGGACATGTACTGCCTTATTCTTGGCGCTGTGGCTGGCCAAAAGTTTGGCAGATTTCAGCCAGAGCCTAGCCAAAACCAAGGTTGTTTGCAGCCAGAACACCAAACATACCACTGCTGGACCATTTCATATCCTCCATATGTGTCCATTGAGTGATGTTACCATGTTATGAAGGCTGTGTGTGGCTGATTTTGGACATGTCATGCCCTCTTGGCGCTGTGGCTGACTAAAAGTTTGGCAGATTTCAATTTCAGCCGCAGAGCCTATAGCCAAAACCAAGGTTGATTGCAGCCAAAACACCAAGAACACCACTGCTGGACCATTTCATTTCATCCATATGGGTCCATTGAGAGATGTTACGATGGTATGAAGGCTGTGTGTGGCTGATTTTGGACATGTCATGCCCTCTTGGTGCGGCTTTGCTGGCCAAAAGTTTGGTAGATGATGCAGTTTTGACTGCTGCTGAGAGCAAGATTTGAGGAGCACAACCTCCAAATCTGATAGCCAAAAGCTGGCCCTGGAAGGAAATTCAGACTAATCCAATGCTGTTGCACTACTTCCTCTATCCTCAATATTGGTCAAACAAAGGACATTACAATGTGCTACCGATGCCATGCCATGGTCCAGTTGGCTCAGGGCACACTGCAGTTTTGGCAGCTGCTGAGAGCAAGATTTGAGGAGCACAACCTCAAAATCTGATAGTAGCCAAAAGCTGGCCCTGGAAGGAAATTCAGACCCATCCAATGCTGTTGCACTACTTCCTCTTCCCTGTTTTTTTGATTCAAATCATTCGAGAAGAGGGCCGGCTTGACTATTCTTATTGTCAATGCATTGAACTTGCACCAGATCCTTGCAGGCAAAGCATGGTGTGATGACTCGCCACACAAATGGTTCTGCACTCTTGCAGACCAGCTGATTGACAACAACATTGATGAACTGAGCATTGGAATCTTCACAAGGTCAAGATCTCAAGCACCGGCTGCTCCCGCAGTACGAGATCCAATCAATGAGATCGCACAGCCCGTCATAGTTCCCAGGAGTTGAGGCAGCCGAGAGACGGCTCGGTTACTGGCAGAGTTAAGCAGCTTGGCTGCAAAGTTTGCGGCATAAAAACTACCATGACATGCAGTCTCTAGCCAAACCACCACTGGATACAAAGCATACCATGTCTGTGGCCCCAACAGACGTGATTGCTGGAGCCTGCATGTCTTGATGTTATCATTCTACTTGATTTACTTTTCAATACTTTACTTTACATTTTACATTAGTTTGAGACAAGAGATAGTATAAAACACATAAAAGAACAGGTTA
Source organism: Cyclotella atomus (assembly GCA_036939935.1). Classification (NCBI taxonomy): domain Eukaryota; phylum Bacillariophyta; class Thalassiosirophyceae; order Thalassiosirales; family Thalassiosiraceae; genus Cyclotella; species Cyclotella atomus. The sequence goes on from JALLPI010000919.1 coordinate 7,152, forward strand.
TTCATATCAGATCATCTATTTCATTGCAATAAAGATTGGTATATCTTAGAACAACATTGTATTAAATATTATATTAGGTCCAAGAGAAGACGACAGCCGTGACAGAAGTTGATAGTTGATATTGGTTGATATTGATATCGAAGTGGATTTGCAAAAGCTTGCAAATCTATACCAAAATCAACATGCAGCAAATAAGTGATGGCAAATGCACATGCGAGCCATTAACTATGTTGTCTTGTGTTATTCCAACCATTATCTGCAAAAAATCCAAAGCGTCACGAAGGCAACCGAGTGCTCCGAATTGACGGAACCATCACGAACATCATCAGCAAACAAAATCAATGCACACAAGCAGCCATTATTAGCAGTAAATACACCAAGAGTACGCAAGCCATTGGCGTGATTCCATGCATCAGTTAGCTCTTCAGATGCCTGCTCTCTAACATTTCATGCAAAGAGGCGGCCATCAACTCGCCATGGTTGTAGAGGTAGAGCGACACCGGCGAGAACCCGTGTTGAGATCTCGCGCCGCATTTTTGATGAATTCTGATCTCAGCCCCCCCGTAGATTCTGTACTATTCCTCTGTAGAATAGAGGATGCATCAGAATAATTTAGAGCGCTCTTCCTTGGCAGGTAGACACTAGAACCATATACTTAGAGCATAGATCTTGCAGGCATACCCCGCAGGCTTAGTCCCCACTACCATACTGACCACTTACTAGTCAATCATCAATGCAAGTGCACTTGTACCCCAAATATCTCTCTACAGAAAGAACAGGCATTTGTTCTCACAACAATATAATATGGTAATGGGTGGGGACATCATTTTCAAGACTAGGGTGACATCAAGAAAAGTAGGAAAGAGAATCAGCCAGCTGTTTTAGGGGTAAGAGAAAAGGCATTCTCTGCAATTGGGGACATTCCGTCCGCGGGTATTGCATGATTGCTGTTAAATGAGAGGAATTTGAGTCGCAGGGCGTGGGTCATTTAAAAGACAAGAGGGACATTCATCTGTTAAGTGAGAGATAATCCCACCTTTCACCTTTTTGGTTATCCTTATTACTGATCCACTGAATTCAGCCTGTTTTTCTGAAACAGTCATTTATACTTAAACAAACACTTAACAAAAAACAAATTTTATAAGGTTAAAGAGCAACTCACAAGCTAAATTTTGATATATAAATGTCCTTATGTTACTTAACAAAAACTACCCACTACGACACGTAACAGCCCAACTTCAACTTGCCCAAAAATCCCAAACTGAATTCAGTTGCCAAGAAATTCTTTCCTAACCTCCATCATAGCATGCTTTACAATGTGTGAGGGACACAACCAGAATCCTAGCGTACATGTGCAATAATTTCTTGTGCGAACAGAGCACCCCTGCCACTTGGTGGCGCTGTCTGGCCTCACAAACCCAGTTGCAATGTCATGTACCCCCTCATTGAATGTTTCAGGCTCAAAATCCTCCTCATCTACCACAGGAATCAATGGGTTGTTGATTAGTGCCCATGCAAGGTCTCTTCTGAACTCAACCAGTGTATAGGGACAGTCTCATCCCAGACGAAGTATTTGAATGCAAGGTAGCAGTTCTGCAAGGATCTAAAGAATCCCATCACCACCTCTGGCCAGGGTACAGACCAGTGTCCTCCTCGGCAGTAGCATCCCCTTGTGGAATGTTCTCGGGGGCAGGCTAGCCTTGGCCCCGAACGAGAGCGATGTCTTCCACAGTGTTCGTTGCTGCAAATACGGACTCGTTGATCGGCTCAGGAACATCTTGGGGAGCTTCCGCGGGACCAGCAGCAGCGCAGGGTGCCTCTTAAAAGAATTGATCGGCGTCACCCTTGGCTGTGACCTGGAGGAAGTTGGAATAGAACTCTTGCCCCGGGTGATTGGGATGGGTGAAAAACATGAAGTGAAGGCGCTTTCTCTTCCGGGTGACAACCTCCTGCCTCGTGGCGACCAGACCTTCAAGCTGCTCCTGCCGCATCATGTTGGGGAAGTGCCGGGCAACATAATTGCCAGGGTGGAGCTTTCTGTAGAGCACTGAGCAGCGAGCACCGGCGCCGAGAGGATACTTTCATTTCGCCACGGTTTGTGATGGGGGGAGAGTTGCGTCTGGTACAGAATTTCATGAATTCCTACGAAGCCAAAATTGGCAACGAGGAGGTTGTCAAAAATTTTCAATTGAAGGACAAGGGCAATGGCATGCCCGGATACTTTGGCGGAAAACTGGCATTTGCACAATCCAACAAATGTGGCTAACTAACAACAAGATGGACAATAAGAATCTGCACTGGCAGAGCTTAAATTGCCCTCCTGGGCATTGTTATGTAGTGTTAAAGTCGAACAGAATTCAGTTGAATCCACTGAATTCAGTGGATCCTCAGCATAACCGAGTTGCAATAACCACCCGACACTCTCTTGACCATCATACTTACAAAGTAAGGCCCTAACTTTAGGGTAGGAAAGTTAGGGCCTTACTTGGGCGAAAGTAAGACCGATCTACCTTTAGTACCGCAGAGTCCGCTAAAGTAGATAGAATTACTTTTGGACAAGTGCGGTCCCAAGCCAGAGGTCAGGTGTGAAATAACAATTAGGCCTATGTTGCAATATTTTGTTGTAATTTTGGTCAACATTGTTTGTGTGTGTTGGTTGGCATTGTTGTGTGTTGTGTTTGATGCTGCGCCTGCTGTCTGGATTTTAGATGATTTGTTGTAGAAACATTGGGGTGATGGACAGACGAAGCTCTGGTCGATAGGTGTATGCATGTAGGCTCAGACGAGAGGAGATGTGAGAGTGTATAAGGCTGAACGCTGAATATCAGTATCTAATGGTATCTTGAGACAAGTATCATATTAGCTCCGTAGCTCCCTGAGTTTCACAGGTTTGCTGGATTATTTTCAATTGAAGTGGGTGGGAATGTAAGGAAGCTGCCTGTAAAACTAATATAGCAAACTTCTGCCTCTGGTGCTAATGGCTTTTGTGCTACTGGAAATGCCGCCACCTCAGATCGGCATTTTGGTCATGGTTTAAACACTTCAATTGGGGTCGAACCAAAAACTGTGCAAAAAACACTGGATTCACGCTGAATCCATAAGCAACTAGCAATTGTAATTTTGAGCAAATAAATCCTTCAATTGAGATACTTTAATTCATTATATGTATGCAGTTGTGTTCCCTGATGCAATGGGTTGAAGACAGAGTCCAAAAAATGGCACCACTGCCAAAATCCTCCAAAAATCTCTTGCATCACTCAAGCGGCACAACACAAACAATCAAAGAGACATCACTGTTTTGAGCATATAACAAGGTCATAAATGCAATTAGAACTAGAACCAACATGAATACACGCAATTATACAAGTGGAGACATGTAATGGTTTCTCTACTTTTATTGCAACCATTGTACGGGATTATTTACTGTTACATGATTCATGATTTGCATGACCAACCTCAACGTTTGTTGTTGTTGTGTATTCATTTAGTTCAAACGAAGCCTTTCCGCCACTGTTGATAGTAGATGATCCACCTCAGTGCCGGTGGGCACCATGGCATGATCCATTGTATTTTAGTAGTAGTAGGTAATTAAATTTTATAGGTCTTAGATGTATATTAAACCTAGAGATCCTATGCCTGTGAACCTGGCCAAGCCAGATCCCGGGGCTAAATGATCACCATAGTCAATATATGCTTGTAGGGACTGGGCCCTAAACCCAGTGGTGATCAGATACATTGCAAGATTTGTAGTACTGTCTTGGGTTGTTCGTGGTTATGAAGTCTACTTCTGGCAGCCTGAAACCCTAGCCTTCGTGAAGGGGGGAGGTTGTTTATCCACTGCAGCAGTGCAATGCAATAATGGCTTTCTGTGATTTTGTCGTTTTCAGTCAGTTGATTGTGGTTCTTTTGTGTTGTTTGTTGTGTTTATGTCATCAGGTATTCCCATCGGCTTGTTCCCTTTTGAGCTGCCAGTGATGGCTTGAGCTCTTTCAGCGAGGGAAATGAGCTCATAGCCGTCACCAGTGCTCTGGCTCATTCCCATTGGCTTGTTCCCTACCAAGCAAGTAGTGATCGCTCGAGCTCTTTGCACCAAAGCAAATGAGCTTGTAGCCATCACTGCGGGTCTGGCTTGTTCCCATCAGCTTGTTCCCCTTCAAGCAAGCAATGATGGCTCAAGCTCTTTGCAGCAAAGCAAGCGAGCTCGTAGCCATCACTGATGCTCTGGCTCGTTCCCACCGGCTCGTTCCCTCTTGAGCAATCAGTGATGGCTCGAGCTCTTCGCTGTGAGGCTAAAGCCATCACTGCTGCTCTGGCTCGTTCCCTCTTGAGCAATCAGTGATGGCTGCAGCTCTTTTTTGCAGTGAAGCAAATGAGCACGGGGCCATCACTGGTGCTCTGGCTCGTTCCCGACGGCTTGTTCCCATAGGGTGGTGCGTAGGATGCGTTGGAGTGGTGGAGATGGTGGTGCTGGTGATTGGTGATAGTGTTGATGATGGCAAAGCAAATGAGCTCATATAGCCATCACTGCAGCTCTGGCTCGTTCTGACTTAGGCCAAGGTTCTACCTACTTTAAGTACGTCTAATCTACTTAAAAACGAATTGAACTTGAACTTGAACTTCAAAATAGAGCCATGAATTAATGCATTCATGGCTCATTCAAGGCTGGTTCATACAGCCAATCCTTCATCCATGGCAGCCTAATTACCATGGCCAAAAACTGAACCAAGTTGGAATTTTTTATCAGTCGAAGGATTCATCCTCCGGCCGATCAATCCCATCAATATACATGGGATGTTGGCTACGACATTTGTAGCCATTTCTACTTTATTTCAAGTACTTCTAAAGCTTATAATTTTACAATCGAATTCACTTTCGTCTTTATTTTTAAATCTTGTTCGACTGGCTCACAAGGAGCTCAGGTCACATTCCCACCGGCGTGTTCCCTCTCAAGCAAGCAGCGATGGCTCGAGCTCTTTGCTGTGGGGCAAATGAGCTCATAACCATCACTGCTGCTCTGGCTCGTTCCCATTGGCGTGTTCCCTCTCAAGCAAGCAGTGATGGCTCAAGCTCTTTGCAGCAAGGGAAATGAGCCCATAGCCATCACTGCTGCTCTGGGTTGTTCCCATTGGCTCAATCCCTTTCGAGCTGCCAGTGATGGCTCGAGCTCTTTGCATCAAAGCAAACAAGCTCATAGCCATCACTGGTGCTGTTGGCTTGTTCCCATCAGCTTGATCCCTTTTGAGCAAGCTGTGATTTCTCAAGCTCTTTGCGGTGAAGCAAATGAGCTCATAGCCATCACTGCTGCTCTGGCTTGTTCCCACCGGCGCATTCCCTCTTAAGCAATCAGTGATGGCTCGAGCTCTTTGCATCAAAGCAAATGAGCTCATAATCATCACTGCTGCTCTGGCTCGTTCCCATTGGCTTGTTCCCTACCGAGCAAGCAGTGATGGCTAGAGCTCTTTGCATTCAAGCAAATGAGCAAGGAGCCATCACTGGTGCTCTGGCTTGTTCCCCTTTGGCGTATTTTATGTTTTAGTGATGGCTCATGAAGCAGGAAAAAGGGTGTGGTGCCAAATTGTCCTGATCAACGTCCATTGCTTCATAATGGCTTTCATAATTAACAGTTTCATCTGGTATATTGTTCTGGCTTCTGTTTACCGGGCTGTGGTTGTCTCCGCCGCCCCCTTGTTAGATTGTCACATACATTCTTCTGTCAGACCAATTTGTGTCTGTCTACTCTTTCTCCCGTAGTCAAATTAAGAAAATACTGTTGAATAGGTAAACAGATCTAATACCATAGCTCTGTCTTGTGGACAAATTCAGTCAAACTTTTGATTGAAAGTATAATAGCTTATATACATTTTTTATAGTCTTGAGTATCACAATAATTGATTCTATGTATTAGATTTGCAATGACAATTGCAGTTGCAGTTGCAGTTGCAGAAGCAGAAGACAGCCACCTACATGATTGAATATAACTCTCCATCTACAGGCAGCTTGCCTCTCCAAATCAGGCAACTCTTCATGTGCAACCAATTGCTGACATAGGCCAAGGTTCTATCTATCTTAAGTACGTCTTATCTACTTAAAATAACGTAGGCCAAGGTTCTATCTATCTTAAGTACATCTTATCTACTTAAAAAGGAGTTGAAGTTCAAATTGAACTTTAAGTCAAAGCCATGAATCAATTCCTATCAATTCATTCATGGCTCATTCAAGGCTGATTCATACAGCCAATTCTTCTATCATTGCAGCCTAATTGCAATCGCCAAAAACTGAACCAAATTGGCATTTTTAATCAGTCGAAGGATTCATCCTCCGA
>JALLPI010000920.1:0-13466 GCA_036939935.1 Cyclotella atomus
CACGAGGATAACGTCGGTGCACTAACCTTGGCGAAGCTCGAACCCGCTCGAATGAGCTATGTTCTATGTGCTTCGAGTCAGACTGCTTTGTTCAAAGAATTGTGATATATTATCAGTGTCTAGTATCGTACTTATAACTCATCAGGATTGCCTTGCAAGTCTAGTTCAACGTCGCTGAAGGCAATCCTAGTCCCAATGTAAAGCGCAAATGCAATTGCAATCAGAATTATGAGACTGGCTTCTGTTTCAGAAAATCCAACTCTATCGCTGTCATTGCCTCTACTTTCAGTTTCAATTGAAATTCCCTTTTGTTGCAGAAACACCCTCTTTCTCTCACGATGTTCTGGATCGTTTTCATCAAAGACCGAAACAATGAACTTCCCATTGCTTTCTAGTATCATACCAACTTCAATCTGGCGAGTGTCATTGTTGACTGCAAGCTCACGATCCAAGCGATGCAATAAGAATGTAAACACACCCATGCATTGAAATGTATCGAGTCCGATACGCTCTACTGCCACAACGGTGACACCAAACTGATCCGCATTCGCAAGTGTAAAAGTTGCACTTCCTTTGGCCGACAACGGTGTATCCTTTTCTAAGATTTCCACATAACGGCCTTTACTTCCAGATTCATGCAGAATATCGCCCTTTTCATACGGAGCTCCACTCCCGTCATTAGATGTATCAGGATCCACCCAAACTCCGATAGAATGAGGTAGCGCATCAAGCATCATTGCATTTCTCAATTCCCAAAGAGGGACTATACCAGAAACCAACGCCGACTGTATTGCCAAGCCTTGTGCCACGGCTGTCTCTGCAGATATTGAAGTGCATAGATCAGGCGGAATCGGTGGAGGGAATTTACGACGGAGCATATCGCGTATTATAGGAATGTGGGACGAGCCACCGACTAGAACAACTTCGTGTATTGGTGTGGAGTAGTTGGAGCTTTTCATCTGGAACAATGCTTCGTCGACCACAGCTTCTGCTCTTTCAACAATAGGTCGAATTGCTTTGTCAAATTCACCCCGTGTTACATCGACTTTTACTCCATCAATTGTGAATTGTGTTTCGCTTAGAGGCTCTTGATCTTCTTTTTCGTTGCCACACAGCTGCTCTTTTGCATTCCGACATTTCTGAATAAATTCGTGATGATCTGACACTTGCCGATCTCGACTCTCTGTAGGTATATTCATCTTGCTCCAGAGATACCGAGCTAATAGCTCATCAACATTGTCACCACCCAAACATCGATCACCTGCGGTGGCAACAACCTGAAACTTGACTCCATCTTGATCAACTTCTCCAGCATCAGCAGAAGTATCACCATCCATGGCAGCAATGGTGACATCTGTAGTGCCTCCACCCATATCAAACACCAGTATTCTCTTCTGTCTATCTTCACATTGTACATTGGGACTAACGAATAGTCCATAAGCCATGGCAGCACCTGTAGATTCTGTCATGACGCCAACATATCCATTGAATCCAGCTTTCTTCGCAGCTGATTGGATGGCACTTCGTTGGGTGTGACTATAGTGAGCTGGCACACCGATAATGCAGTTTTGTATTGATTTATCGTTGGGTTTGTTTGAATTGTTCACATGTGTTGCAGGCGGGCATATCTTTTTGTTCTTGGCAAGATAAGCATCTGCTGCATTGCGTATTGATTGCAGTAGGATTGTAGTGACTTGCAGTGGTGATAAGATGTGCTCTGATGAGTCACACGATGAGATGCTTTGCAGTGTGTCATGTAGTGGATTGAAGGGTAGAGGTTGTACACGAATTGCAACCCCCTCTTGAGCATTCTTTGAAGCTAAATCTGGTGATTCTGTCTTTGGTGCCCCTATATCTAATGTTTGTTCCACACTCATGTTTTGATGAGCACGGATCTCATCCAAAATAATCGTCTGAAATGGCAACGAGCCCCAAAAATCTGGATCTGAAGCTTGCAACTCTTGCGCCTGACGTGATGTCATGCCCACCACCCGCTTGAATGAAGTGACAGTTGCTTGATTGAATGCGCCTACGAGCATTCCATCTGCTTGATCTGCACATTGCAATGCTTGATTGCCTACCAGTGTATATAGTCCTTCGCATGCACTATCTTCTGACACATTTGTAGTTTCTACCGAGCCATCTTCATAAAATGTAACCACTGATGGCACAATCTTGCCGTCTTTGCCACTATGGACAGGTCTGGCCAATGATTTCAAACGAAGCACTTTTGGAGACGATGAGTTCAAATCCCATACGGCTGCGGTGCAGTTTGTGGTGCCCAGGTCGATCCCTATCCAGGCTCCTCCAGACGTTGATGGGTCCATGGGGTTTTGTTTGTTGATTGGGGATTGGGGCAGATTGCAGATTGGGGCTCACAGCATGTCTAGTGCTACTTGAATAGCTTTATTGTGATTTGAGTACTATGTGAGACTGATAAAAACATTTATTTCATCTGTAATTTGCTTAGATCTATAGCACATCAGTTGTCATTTGTCATGAAGCTAAATCTGGAAGCTGCATCTCTCCACCTCCACGACAGCCACCAAACAATCACCGCAACGCCATATATTGCAGGGGCATATATCTTAGATCAAGTAGCAAAATGAGCAGGCGAAAGAGAAGGTCGAGCCAAATGGCCGACAGTTTGAGAGGCACTACTCTTCTCTGGATTGTATTTGCTATGCATTTAGTGTTGATATCATACATCGAGGCTGTCAGCTCACCAACTCTATCTGATCCAGATAAAAATACTGGTATAGGCTCTCCAAATCCTGGCAACCCTTCAAATCAGGGAGGCAATATTCACTCCCAAGAGAACGTAAACGACAACAAACAGCAAGATATGTCATTTACACGACATAAGAAACAGAGTCAAAGACAACGTCAACAGGCAATGCCAAATGATAATGACGGAATTGTGCATGATTATCAATCATATATGCATTGGTGTGAGGCAGTATTAGGGATACAATCAGTAGTTGAAATCAAAGAGTTTGAATACATAGATCACTTGAAAATGAACTGGGATTCTAACGGCGGTGCTGCTGATACAGTCACAGTGAGTTTTGATTGGTTAGATCCACTGATAACTATGCCAACAGTCGAGACAGAGAAAAATAGTGCACAAGATCCCACAATCACAGTCAGAGGATTGGCAGCCAAACATGATATTCAAATAGGAGACATTGTCATCTCCATACCGCTCTACTCGTTGCTATCAGTACCAACCACAATAGATCACGATCCGGTACTTTCGCGAATACTTGGCCCAAATGCACGACATCAATATGGATGGACCAATACTCAAGAATATGAAGTGCCGTTGTTGGTGATTGCAATTCTGTACCATCGTTCACTGGGATTAGATTCGCCACTGTGGAGATATATTGATTTGTTATCGGGTTCATTGACAGAATACCTACCATTTTTATGGAGTGAAACAGAGTTGAACACTCGAACTGGGGAGATCGGCATAGAAGTTAGAGAATTGGCACGTGGTATTCGGTCAGATGTTTATGAAATGTATGATTTGGTCATGGGTACCTTGGTGAGCACCCACAGCGAGATCTTTGGTCCTCCTGATGGGTATAGTGCACACAGCAATGAAGACATTGAATGGCACTTTTCGTATGACAACTTTCAATGGGCGTTTGCTATGGTGATTTCAAGACATCACTTTCTGCCCATTGCAGAATTTGATGAAGATTACGTCACAAAGAGAGCGAGAGACTCGACAATAGATACAACTGCTGCCAAACCTGATTCATCGACCGTAATGCACGAAACATTGACTTCTGTATCGGATTTACCGCCGGCCAATCAACCTACAGACAGCTGGGTTGAAGAGGCTATCAACGAAGAGCGAGTGACAGATGACACAAACAACTCTCTAGACGATGATATCACAATCGTTCCAACGAAACATTCATTCATGGCACCACTTGCAGATCTGATAAATTTTGGACCTCCCTGTCTGAAAGGATCATATAATACTGATGAACACGCATTTGAATTGATTGCAACATGCCCATTCAAAACTGGCCAAGAAGTTACATTTTACTATTCAGCCGATTGTTCTGATGTAATTGTAGCAAACTATGGCTTCCTTCATCCTTTAGTACCTGCATGTACCAACAATGATGACTGGAAATCTAGAGCAGAGGCATTGGAAGAAAAAGATGAAATGCGAGAAGCAGTAATGTGGGATCTGTACCAACAAATGGATCTGTTGAGAGAAGAACTTAGTGATCTACACAGTCAACTCATAGAGTGTGAATGTGAAGAGGGCGAGAAGAAAATATCGGAACACCAGAAGCTACGCAGAGAAAATCATTCGGCACGGCATGATATTGGCGTGAGAGGGCATTCACATAATACAGATGATCATGATCTGGAAGATCTGTAACAGTTATAAATCAAAAGATTGCTTACTGACTTATTATTAAGAGTTCAGCAACTCTATTGAATCTGACATACATGCACTGCTCTACGACCAACAATCAAGCCATTTCAAAAACAGTTGCAACTGAAGATATAGCTACAGCCAAAATGCCCAATCCAACGCATGTTACGTTACCAATCTTTTTTAACTTTCCAATTGAATCTCCAGCAAGTTTGTTGTGGATTAATGGAGGACATATGAAAGCTAGAGGAATTCCAAGAACACTGCCCATGATGCCAACAACCTTATCCAGAACGTCCATTGTTGCTTCAGTGATCAAGGTGTACGTATTAGATTTCGAAGCAGTAAAAACATTTATAACATGACAAGATACTTACTGATGGCAATGATAGAAAGTAGGACAACAACCAATGTAGTGATCATATTCATCAGAGACGAATCCTGCTGCTGGGAATACGATTCCTTTTCACCATGGATATACCTATTTAACGAACGGCGCACAATCTCTAGTGATGGGTAGTTTTGTAATGGGAACGTAAATACCACTGCAAAACTGTATGCTAATTGAATTGTGGTTGCAAGCTTCCCTGCGGGTAGACTGTGGTTCCAAAATTGTCAGATCGATGGCGCAGCTTTGGTCATTTGTTCAGCTCTAGAGCGGCTACTCACCTTGTAGTCATGACTGTTCTAACATCGTCACCAAAAGCCATCCAACATGAAATGCTATAAAGACAATAGAAGCACACGATTGATGTAATGACCTTTTTGTATAGGGCAGGAAATTTCCTCTTGTCTGATGGCGAATGCACTGCTTCTTGCTGTGGTACCAACAGCGTTATTGATCCTTCAAACATGAATACACTCGTTCCAATGAAAAGAAACCAACCGCTAGGATTGAAAGGCTTCATTTCACTAAATCTGTGAGATATTCTTCCAGCAAGCGACTCATCAGCGCCTTCAGCACCAATTGAACCATCATCAAAGTTTACCATTGCATCCAAGGCAAAACCCAAACACGCAATCCATCCATAAAAGATCAACAGATTCCCCAGTAAATTGGTCATTTTGAACTTGCGAATGTCTTTAATCCAACTCAAGGGTATTTGTACAGCCATCATGAACAACAAACACCAGTTTGTAGAGATATCCCAGCCAAAAAGTAACAATGCTGAGGTGTGAAGATTCTGCGGCACAAATATCAGATATGTAATGCATACTCCTGATTGCATCATTGATATACCGATTTGAACTATCTTTTCACCTTTGGCACCAAAGGCACGATATGCCAGTTCAGGATAGGATAGATGCACTCGCCTCTTTCGTCTAGAGGAGCTGCGTATTGATAATCTGTCGTATTCTATTCTCCAGCTTTCTAGTAGACATTGACTGCTCCAAAGGAACATTGTTGTTGATAAGATGAGAAGCGGGATGGCCACCGCATAGCCTGCTGCTGCAAATGCATGTGGTAGGTAGAGAATTGCTGGTCCTATCATTCCTGAAATGATTGAAGATTCACTTAATGAGATATGTGAACACGATGCCGAGATATGTCATCATAGTCTTCAATATTCACCTTTAATGATACCCAAAGTAGCTGAAGCCAACGTGCCCCCAACCTGCTCTCCATGAGCATCCACAGGTTCTTCAATCTGCAAAGTCGTTTTCTTATCAACAATAAACTTATCTCGAACCTCTTCTTCTTCTGCCTCGTCATCGCCCCACTCACTCTCACTCAAATCTTCACCATTTTGATGCGCAGAAAAGACACTAAATTTGATTTCGTCGAGGTATTCTTCATCTATCGATGCTATTTGATTGTACCATAACTTGGATACAGTACAAGTCGTCATGTGTCAGTAGGAGAACATAAATAAATCAATGCATATGTTGATCAATCACAGCTTCAAATCAACGACAATGTAAAAAAGTCAAAACATATTTCTCATACGACAACAACACACCTTCAATCTATGCAAATTGAGCTCGCCCAAATCCTCATCCACTCTCACTCGAACGCCTTCCCTTGGTTCACGTCGTTTGGCTAGCCCAAATTCTTTTGCCAGAGATGCCAGCCGGCCCGCGTCCTCGCCGGCCGTGTAAGTGGTCATGTGGGTAGGCTTAGGAGATGGCGGGAGGGCATCATTGTTGAGTGGGGTGGTGGAGCCGTAGTTAGGCGGTTGCGTTGGTTTCGTCATGTGGTCTGGCGCGAGAGAGGAAAAGGGAGAGAAAGTGAATGAAGGAGGTACCATAATATCTACTTAGGAGGAAAGGAAGACCTCCGCCGTTTCCCGCCATTTGCTATTTCAACCCAACATCGCACATCGCCACCGCCCACCGCCCGTCAACTACGGTACTTCCTTCATTCCATCCTCTTCTGCCATGATGGAACCAAACAGACGGACGAATAGAAGGCGCGGCAGCTTCCTCCTCAATCTCCTTATCCTCGGACTTGTGCTTACAAACATAAGCGCTGCAAAGCTGGGGGGCAAAACGGTTGATAACGAATTATCAACTGAAACAAAGAAGTCGTCAATTGTGCAAAAGTTGTTCCCTATTACATCAACATTATTCATTAGGTAAGCTTTTAACTGCTTCTAGAACTGCAGCTGATTTCATTCGCGTTCTCAGAGCTCTTAAACCACATCTTGCGCGCGCATTTACACTCGTAGGCGTGGTGATGGACTCTCCTTCAAGCAAATCCTTCGAACTCTGGATGATGTAGTTGATCAAAAAGAGCTAACCATCTTTGCACTTATAGGATGGGGACTTGTTCCATTCTCCAAGTCGATCTATGGATTGTATGCCAAGATTACAGGCAGGGGCTTCCAACCAGAAGAAGAAGAAACACCCACCGAAAAGAAGAGTAAGATTCGTGAGGCGTATGAATATCTTACTCCATGGGATGATGATGAATTGAACGCGAACATAGAATCGATTGAAGAGAAGAATGGTCCTTTGCCGCCTTTTGAGGATACGTACATGTTTCATGCCGTGGATCATGTTAGCCAAGCTTCTCAGATCGGATTTGCTGTGGCCATTGTTGATTCTGTGGCTCATGTGACAAAGTTGATGGGATTCACTTTCAAGGCGAGTCTTTTTCTCTCAGCCATAATCCTAGATAATGATGCGTGGTGTTCACGTTGATTTGTACCCAGGGATGGATCGATAATGCAACAAGACTCTTCTCAAAAGTTGTTTACTCAGGATGGATAACACACAGGCTTGCACTTCTGAAAAGGTTCGTCTTGAAGAAGACTTTGCAGCCGGATGTAGAAGATATGGGGAAGCTGGAAGTTGTCGATGATCTTCTCACTGGAGTGTTTTATTTGGTATACTTGTTTCATGTCTTGCAACAGCTAGAGGTTCAGACTGGGCTTGCCGTTAAGGTATGTGATGTGTTTTGACCTGCATTACCATGATATACTCCATCTAATATTCACGCCAATACGATGCAGTCTCTGTTTTCTATCGGTGCCACAGGGACTCTTGTATTTGGTTTGGCATCAAAAGATCTCGCTGCACAACTCATTAGTGGTTTAACTCTTCATCTGTCTGACAAAATGTTTGAGGTGTGTATGTTATGTTATGTTATGATCACAAGTTATTATGAGACCTATTCACTCAAATCTTGTGCACCTTCATTACCAGGGTGATACTGTTCGTCTTAGTGATGGTACATCTGGAGTGATTGAAGATTTGGGTTGGGTAAGTCATTCATCGTATCGTATCGTACCTTAAAGTTGTCGTACATACAAGCCTGACTTTGTATCCGTTTTGTACAGATGGAAACTCAAATCAGGAATTCAGATGAGGTGAATTGCCTGACAACTTTTTGCTCACGTTTGCTTTCAACTATCTAATCAATTTTGACATCAACCGCACCTCAGCTCGCAGTCAGGATTCCAAATACACAGGTAATCTTTCTAATGAGCTCATCATTCTATGCACACAAATAACAATGTCTAACTAAATGCAACAATACTCACACTTCAGCTGGCAGGCCAGCGTATCTACAACCTTTCTAGAACTCCACGCTCCCAAGTAAAACAAACACTTCGAATCAGCTACAATGATGCATCCAAGATACCAGCATTGCTCGAAAACATCAAGTCAGAAATTAAAGAATCATGTCCAAAGCTCATCACTGATGGATCAAGATCCTTTCGGGCACACTGGGAAAACTTTGAGGCGGATCATCTTCCAGTAGTTGTAGATGCCCATTTTATGATCAAGCCTATTGGGAATGAGTATAATGAGAATAGACAAAATGTGCTGGAGGCAATTTACCGGGCAGTGAAGAAGACTGGGGTACATTTTGAGGTGGGCGTGGCAGCTTGAGTTTTGGAGAAAAAGTTATGAGGATTTACCTGTGTTCAGTGAATGGGTACTTTGTCAAGAAATAGACCATCCAAATGACATCAAAATGACAAAAAAGTAATTGTCATTGACATGTGCCTCGGCCACAACATATCCTCCAGCATATACGACATTTTAAAGTAATCTATTTTTGGAGAAGTTGTGGATTCTTTTCTCTCAAGTACAAGTAGTACCTATTCATCTCTTTCAAGATGCACTTAGAAGAAGGGAAAGAGGAAAGAGATGAGAGTCTGTCCTTTGTCATTCCCGCCATTTTGTAGCCGCTCAACAAAAATACTAGAGATACACAAAGGTAAATACAAGATGCGGACGTAGCTTTGTGCCTTGAAAGCTTCTCGCCTTGAGCCCAGCAGCCAGCAGCAGCGACATACATAGAACAAACACCAACAGCAGCATCATGGCCTCAATAGAAGAAGAATCAGCCTCCCTCGACGGCTACTTCTCCGACACACCCCTCGAACCCAGGCCATCCTACCCCCCTCTCCTCTCCACATTCGAACGCTCCATAATCCTCACCAATCTCCCCAAAGTCCCCTCCTCCAAACACGAAAAGCTATCCAAGGTAGTCCTCAAGCTAGTCTCCCGCATAGGCAACATCGCCACCTACGAAGACGAAGACTCCCCCACGGGCTTTTATCTCCCCATAGATGAGGCGAATGACGCCACAGTGGGATGTGCATTCGTCGAATACGAAACCGAAACGGATGCCAAAAAGGCATTGGAGGTACTCCAAGACTATAAATTTGACAAAAATCACGTGTTAAAGGTAACACTCTACGAGCGGGCCTCCAGCCTGGCCAATGTTACCGAAGAGGAGTTTACAATGCCGGAACCGGAGCCTTATAAGGAAAGGGCGAATACCATGGCCTGGTTGGAGGATTCATGTCAGAGAGATCAATTTGCAATTCGGCATGGGAATGATACGGGTGTTTATTGGTGTGATGGGAAGGGGGATCCGGTGTTGGATTATGGTGGGGAGAGAGAGAAGAAGGCTGGGATTAATTGGTGTGATTGTAAGTTGATGCTATTTTGATGGATGCTGATGTTGTGTTTGTGTTGTTGGTTTTGAGGTACACGTTGTGATGTTGTTCTTGTTGCTGCTGCTTTTCGTTGAAAGTTACCGAGCCTCATGTAATAGTTACATGGCTTTAACTTACTGTCAAGTACATTTGTTGTGTTGCTGCTGCCTGAATCTTGGTTATCATCAGCTAGCAATAAGATGATCTTATGGGCTTGTGAACTATCATCTTTCTCATTGAACTTTCTGGTGCAACAAATTTCTCTAACAATATCATTCAACTGAACACCTCAAAGACTACATCCAATGGTCTCCCAAGGGTAGCTACTTTGCCACCCTCGTACCAAACAAGGGAGTCATCCTCTGGGGAGGCAAAGACTTTGAAAAGCTCGGTCGATTCCCCGCCCCAGGTGTCGACTTTGTCACCTTCTCGCCACAAGAGAACTACATCCTCACCAACAACAATAATCGCAATGATCCTCAGGCTATCAAGGTGTTCTCCATTCGTACTGGTAAACTTCTCAGAGCCTTTCCACTCTACCCCAAGGACTTTTTGGATGACAAACTTCCAGAAGCTGAGAGACAAAATATCCCCCCTCCAGCATTTCAATGGAGTCACGATGACAAGTACCTAGCTCGTATGGGCAAAGACTTGATTTCCATCTTTGAGACACCCAAAATGTCATTGTTGGACAAACGTTCTCTTGCATGTGATGGTATCAACGAGTTTCAATTCAGTCCCAAGGCCAACATTATTGCATACTGGGCTCCCGAGCACAAAAATTCTCCGGCCCACGTGGATCTTATTGAACTTCCCAGTCGTAAGAGTCTGCGTCAAAAGAATTTGTTCAATGTTACCAAGTGTTCCATGGTTTGGCAAGAGGATGGAGAGTACCTCGGCGTCAAGGTTACTCGGCATACCAAATCCAAAAAGACTTTGTATAACAACCTTGAATTGTTTAGGGTTAATGAACCTGGTATTCCCGTGGAAATGTTGGATATTAAAGATGCTGTCATGGCATTTCAATGGGAGCCCACTGGGTCGAGGTTTGCTATTCTCCATGCTGAGAATCCAACTAGTACCAAGGTCAACGTGTCGTTTTATGACATGTTCCGCACCTCTTCGGAACCTGCCAAGAAGGGAAAGAAGAAGGCAGAGAATGCAATTGTTGCTGAGGTGAATAAGGTGGAGACTTTGGAAGGAAAGCAGTGCAATTGCATCTTTTGGAGTCCGGCTGGTCGTACCATTATCCTCGCTTCACTCGGTGATTCTGCTTCGGGTACCTTGGAGTTTTATGATGTAGAAAACAAGACCTTGACCATCAAGGAGCATTACCGTGCCAACCAGGTTCTTTGGGATCCATCGGGACGTACCGTTGCAACTACAGTCTCGCAGCCTATTGGCGGAGGGCACTTCAAATTTGCCATGGACAATGGATACATTCTCTGGACATTTCAGGGTAAGCAGCTCTCGCAGCCACGCAGTTTTGAGACCTTTTACCAGTTCCAATGGCGTCCTCGTGAGAAACTGTCAAGCAAGGAAGAAATTGCCGAGATATCCAAGAACATTAAGAAGTACGAGAAGCAATTTAATGCCTTTGACGAAGCCAAGAAGAGAAAACTGCGCCTTGAAGAAACGAGGGAGAAGCGCAAGAGTCGTGCTGCCTTTAGGTCTACGCTTGCGAGGTTGAAGGAATGGAGGGCTAGACAGAAGCAGGAGAGAAAGGCATTGTTGAATGGGTATGATAGTGAAGATGAGAGCAACTATGTCATTCATGAGGTTGTTATGGAGACTGTGCTCAGTTCGAAGGAAGAGTTGATTACAACCGCCTAAGCTTGCTTGAAAGTATCAATGATTAAATAACTCTTTTCAGCCTAATAAGTAAGATGATACGAATACTCAGAGTATTTGTTACCTATTGATAGTCTCTTGAATAATGAAACAATGGTATTATATAAAAGCAACACTATCTCTACCGACACAAAATACAATATGCAAGTTAAATGGATGCAGCAGTCAGACGCAGGGGTGGTTGGAAACAGGTCGATATCTCCATACATGGACATAGTAGACGCCTTCTGGACGACTCGCTCTTTTCTAGTGAACAGTTCAATGATTTCATCATCATCAATATCAACTTCTCCTACCTCGATCCTTCAATGGGAATCTCGTCCTCAAACTCGAACGAATCGATGGACGAACAAGAAGAGTCCGACGTAAACGAGTTGGATGGGCTGACTACAGACATCCGAGCAGGAAGAGGGACATTGAAAGAACCAGAGTGTGTCTTCTCGAAGTCCATAGTAGGCTTGATGCAGTGCGGGCTGTAGTTAAGCTCACAAGCGAGTGAATTATCAGTGGATGGCGCTCGATCAAGAACTGGTTGAACTGTAGGAGCTTCCAACTTGGACACCTGAGCAGCCAAAGCCGCCTTGTACTTCTTGAGGTCCTCGTGATACTCGAGTAGTTTCTGTTCGCTCACATTTTCGCAGAAGACCTTGGTTTCCATTCAACACTTTCAAGCTCACTCCATCGAGAAGCTATCATCGGCGACATCTCTACAAAGCTAACACCACTCTTGGAGCTGCTTGTTTTGGGATGCTTTCTCTTGCGCCTCTTTCCAGGATTCTCGCACCAATCATAAGGAAGATCCAACAGGCTAACATGAGGTCCGCAAAGGTCGTTCAACCGGTACCAACAACTGCTCGAGAACCTTGGCTGTTTTACTACAGTTACTTCTTTTGTAGGCTATAGCACTCACTGGTACTCACACATCCTCATTCGTCGGATATGATGCCCAAACCCGTCATCGTTTCGTATTTGATGACCCCACTGTGATACCGAAACACGTAGCCCATTCCCGAGGACCGATGAAAGGCCGGATTGCGCAACTAGCTTGCAAGATGGGGGTCAACTGGCACTCACAAAAAGCACAAGGTACTCACAACAGCTCCCAGGATGGAATGTTGCTGGAAATGACGTCTGGTGCGGCTTTATGCAGAGCAAATATTCATATCCACCAAATATTGGGAAAGCTATTTATCAAATAACAAATATCGACTTGAGTCCTTACTTGCCAACTGCATGATTTTGTCCACCTTACTGGTCATTCCTCTAGCATCTTGGAAGCACCTAGAAATTTGCACTCTGCGGCCTGCCACATTCAAGTTTGTTTGCCATACTCAAATTAATGATCATTGTGCATATTTTGATTCCTAATATACAAATCATTCAAACCTGCCCGTCTTTATAATCCTCAGTTGTAGCACAACCAGTCTTTCTTTTGTTTTGTGGCTTTGATCAGTTATTTAAATACTTTGCTACTACTTAGGGCAGAGCATGCTGTTTTTTATCCTACAATCACTCTCCCATCCTCCATCATCCTCCATCATTGCCCACATGAATTTGCACTGACTGTTTAGGGGCACCATGCATGCGGTGTCTGTGATCTCTATGGTAAATTCAATGTCCTGCAGCAGACTTAGAAACAAGTCGGACTTTTGAGTTGAAGTCAAAGTTGCACCATTTTCATGAAAGTTGCACCAAGTCAAAGTTCCACTAAAAGTTGCTAGGTCGAAGTAGGTAAAAGTCTAAGTTTAAGTTCCAAGTAAAGAAGTTTCTTAGTGTAGAAAGTAAAAGTCAAGTCAAAAGTACACCTCATCGCC